>SZWC01006223.1:0-13008 GCA_023375785.1 Penium margaritaceum
TAAACCCTAAACCCTAAACCCTAAACCCTAAACCCTAAACCCTAAACCCTAAACCCTAAACCCTAAACCCTAAACCCTAAACTCTAAACCCTAAACCCTAAACCCTAAACCCTAAACCCTAAACCCTTGACCAATTAGTGACATTAATTGGTCATGGCCATTTGTGACTTGTGTTATGAGTTTTCAACGTTGACCACACATTGTGAAATCTGTTTGGTCATGGTTTGTAACATATGTCTACTTTGGGTTGTCACTGTACATGGTTACCATGCCGTGTCATTATGTGTTGAAGGTCTTTGTGCTTTCTGTTGACATCTAGTGTTCCCAAACCACTCGTAGCCCCCTCTGACTATCATTGAATCGTGTTGTTAGTTGGAAATGTTAACCACATGAAGTGAAATTATTTGCTCATGGTCAGTGACATATGCATACTTTGGTTGGTCACTATGCACTGTAACCACACTATGCCACTACGTACTCAATGTTTTTGTACTTGCTAGTCAATAACTAGTATTCACGGACCATTATCTTCCACCTTGACCATTTGTGACTCGTGTTATGAGTTGTCAACGTTTACCATACTTAGTGAAGTTATTTGGTCATGGTCTGTGACATATGCCTATGTGTGGTCAACATTCATAACTCATAACAGGAGTCACAAATGACCATGACCAATTAATGTCACTAAGTGTGGTCAACTTTGACAACTCATCACACGAGTCACAAATGGTCAGGGTGGAAGATAATGGGTTGTCAATACTAGTTATCGACTAGCAAGTAAAAATACCTTCAATATGTAGTGGCACAGTTTGGCTACAATGCACAGTTACCAACCAAAGCATGCATATGTCACTGACCATCAACAATGAATTTCACTTCATGTGGTCAACATCTACAACTCACAACACGAGTCACAGATAGTCAGAGGGGTCTAACAATGGTTTGGGAACACTAGCTGTCAGCAAGAAAGCAGAAAGACCTTCGTTACGTAATGACACGGCGTGGGAATCATGTACAGTGACAACCCAAAGTAGGCATATGTCACAAACCATGACCAAACGGATTTCAGTGTGCATGGTCAACGTTGAAGACTCATCACATGAGTCACAAATGGTCATTGGGGGAAACCATGGGTTGGGAACACTGGCTATCAACTAGCAAGTAGAACGATTTTCAACAAGTAGTGGCACGCAGTGGCTAGCGTGCACAGTGACCAACCAAAGGATGCACACGTCACTGACTATGGCCGAAGAAGTTCACTATGTATGGTAAAGATTGACAACTCATAACTCGAGTTACAAACGGTCAGAGGGAGAGACAATGGTTTGGGAACCCTGTGTATTGACTAGAAAGGACAAAGAACTTCAATGCGTAGTGGCACATTGTGGCTACTATGCACATCAAATAACCAAACAATGCATATGTCACCGACCATGATGAAAGAATTTCAATATGGGTGGTCATCATTCACCAGTCATAACACGAGTCACAGACGGTCAGAGGGGGAAACAATCGTCCATGAATAATAGTTCTCAACTAGCAAGTAAATGGACCTTCAATTAGTATAAGCACGGTGTGGCTACCATGCACAATGACCGACCAAAGTAGGCATATTTACTACGTTTGACCGAAGAAATCCGCTGCGTGTGGTCAGCCTTGACAACTCATAACAGGAGTCACAAGTGGTCAGAGGGGGAGACAATGGTTTGGGAACACCAAGTATCAACTAGCAAGCACAAGGACCTTCAATAAGTTGTGGCATGGTGTGGATACCATGCAAGATGACCAACCAAAGTAGGCATATGTCACTGACCATGACCAAATAATGTCACTAAGTGTGGTAAACCTTGACCACTCATAACACGAGTCACAAATGGTCAGGGTGGAAGATAATGGTTTGTGAATACTTATTATCGACTAGCAGGTACAAATACGTTCAATATGTTGTGGCACAGCGTGGCTACCATGCACATTGACGAACCAAAGTATGCATATGTCACTGACCATGAGCAACGAATTTCACTTCATGTGGTCAGCGTTGACAACTTACAACACGAGTCACTGCTAGTCAGAGGGGGGTAACAATGGTTTGGGAACACTAACTATCAAGTATAACGCACAAAAATCTTCAATACGTAGTGACAGGGCGTGATAGCCACGTACAGTGACAAACCAAACTAGGCATATGTAACTAACCATGACCAAACGAATCTCAATCTGAGTGGTCAACGTTGAAAACTCATCACACGAGTCCCAAATGGTCTGGGGGGGAAACAATGGGTTAGGACCACTAGTTATCAACTAGAAAATACAAAGAACTTCAAGAAGTAGTGGCACGGTGTGGCTAGCGTGCACAGTGACCAACCACAGGATGAATACGTCCCTGGCTATGACCGAAGAAGTCCACAATGTGTGGTCAACATTGACAACTCATAACAAGAGTCACGAGTGGTCAGAGGGAGAGACAATTGTTTGGGAACCATATGCATGGACTATAAAAGACAAATAATTTCAATACGTAGTGGCACAGTGTGGCTAATATGCACACCAAACATCCAAACTAGGCATATGTCATTGCCCATGACCAGAGAGTTTCAATATGGGTGGTTGACCAACCATAAAATCAGTCACAAACGGTCAGGGGAGGAAACAATGGTTTGGGAATATCAGTTCTCAACTAGCAAGTACAATGACCTTCTGTCAAAAGTAGCACGGTGTGGCTACCATGCACAACGACCAACCAAAGTAGGCATATGTACTGCATTTGACGAAAGAAATCCGTAGTGTCTGGTCAACATCGACAACTCATAACATTAGTCGCAAATGGTCAGAGGGGGAAACAATGGTTTGGGAACACCAAGTATCAAATAGCAAGCACAAGGAGCTACAATACGTTGTGGCACGGTGTGGATACAATGCACGATGACCAACCAAGGTATGCATATGTCTATGACCATGACCAAAGAATGTCACCATGTGTGGTAAACTTTGACAACTCATAACACGACTCAAAAATGGTCAGGGTGGAAGGTAATGGTTTGTGAATACTAGTTATCGACTAGCAAGTACAAACACCTTCAATATGTAGTGGCACAGTGTGGCTACATTGCACGGTGACCAACCGAAGTACGCATATGTCACTGACCATGACCAAAGAATTTCACTTCATGTGGTCAATGTTGACAACTCACAGCCGAGTCACAGAGATTCAGATGGGGTAACAATGGGTTGGGAACACTAGTTATCAACAAGAAAGCACAGAGACCTTCAAAACGTAGTGACACTGTGTGGTAACCATGTACAGTGACAAACCAAAGTAGGCATATGTCAATAACCATGACCAACAACATTTCACAGTGTGTGGTCAACGTTGAAAACGCATAACACGAATCAAAGATGGTCAAAGGGGGGGGGGACAATGGGTTGGGAACACTAGTTATCAACTAGCAAGTAGAAAGATTTTCAACAATCAGTGGCACGGTGTGGCTAGCGTGCACAGTGACCAACCAAAGGATGCATATGTCTTCGACTATGACCGACGATGTCCACTATGTGTAGTCAACATTGAAAACTCATAACACGAGTCACAAATGGTCAGTGGGACAAACCATGG
Source organism: Penium margaritaceum (assembly GCA_023375785.1). Taxonomy (NCBI): domain Eukaryota; kingdom Viridiplantae; phylum Streptophyta; class Zygnematophyceae; order Desmidiales; family Peniaceae; genus Penium; species Penium margaritaceum. The sequence continues at coordinate 3,614 of SZWC01006223.1, forward strand.
GTTGGGAACACTAGTTATCAACAAGAAAGCACAGAGACCTTCAATACGTAGTGACACTGTGTGGTAACCATGTACAGTGACAAACCAAAGTAGGCATATGTCACTGACCATGACCAACGAATTTCACTTCATGTGGTCAGCAATGACAACTCACAACACGAGTCACAGATAGTAAAAGGGGGGTAGCATTGGTTTGGGAACGCTAGCTAATCACTAGAAAGCACAAATACCTTTAATATGTAGTGACACGGCGTGGTAACCATGTACAGTGACAAACCAAAGTAGGCATATGTCACTGACCATGACCAACGAATTTCACTTCATGTGGTCAGCAATGACAACTCACAACACGAGTCACAGATAGTAAAAGGGGGGTAGCATTGGTTTGGGAACGCTAGCTAATCACTAGAAAGCACAAATACCTTTAATATGTAGTGACACGGCGTGGTAACCATGTACAGTGACAAACCAAAGTAGGCATATGTCACTAACCATGACCAAACGAATTTCACCGTGTGTGGTCAATATTGAAAACTCATAACACGAGTAACAAATGGTGAGAGGGGGAAACAATGGGTTGGGAACACTAGTTGTCAACTAGCAAGTACGAAGAACTTTAACAAGTAGTGGCACGGTTTGGCTAGCGTGAACAGTGACCAACCAATGGATGAATAGGTCACTGACTATGATCGAAGAAATCCAGTATGCGTGGTCAGCATTGACAACGCATAACACGAGTCACAATTGGTCAGAGGGAGAGACAGTGGGTTGGGATCTCTATGCATGGACAATAAAGGACAAATAACTTTAATACGTAGTGGCACAGTGTGGCTACTATGTACACCGAACAACCAAACTAGGCATATGTCACTGACCATGACCAAAGAATGTCGATATGGGTGGTCAACGTTCATGAACCATGACACGAGTCACAAACGGTCAGAGGGGGAAACAATGGTCTGGGAATATCAGTTATCAACTAGCAAGTACAGCGCCCCTCAACCAGTAGTATCACGGTGTGGCTACCATGCATAATGACCGACCAAACTAGGCATATGTACTACCTTTGACCAAAGAAACCCACTGTGTGTGGTCAACGTTGACAACGCATAATACGAGTCACAAATAGTCAGATGGGGAAACAATTGTTTGGGAACACCAGGTATCAACTAGCAAGCACAATGACCTTCAATCCGTTGTCGCACGATGTGGATACCATGCACGATGACCAACCATGGTATGCGTATGTCACTGACCATGACCAAAGAATGTTACCATGTGTGGTGAACTTTGACAGCTCATAACACGAGTCACAAATGGTCAGAGTGGACAATAATGGTTCCTCAATACTAGTTATCGACTAGCAAGTACGAATACCTTCAATATGTAGTGGCACAGCGTCGCTACAATGCACATTGACCAACGAAAGTATGCATATGTCACTGACCGTGACCAACGAATTCCACTTCAGGTGGTCAATGTTGACAACTCACAACACGAGTCAGAGATATTCAGAGGGGCTAACAAAGGTTTGGGAACACTAGCTATCAACTAGAAAGCACAAGTGTACTCGATACGTAGTGACACGACGTGGTAACCATGTACACGGACAAACCAAAGTAGGCATATGTCACTAACCATGACCAAACGGATTTCACAGTGTGTGGTCAACGTTGAAAACTCATAACACGAGTCACAAATGGTCAGTGGGACAAACCATGGGTTGGGAACACTAGTTATAAACTAGCAAGGAGAAAGATCTTCAACAAGTAGTGGCACGGTGTGGCTAGCGTGCACAGTGACCAACCAAAGGATGCATATGTCACTGGCTTTGACCGAAGAAGTCCACTATGTGTGGTCAACATGAACAACTCATAACACGAGTCACAAATGGTCAGAGGGAGAGACAATGGTTTAGGAACCCTATGTATTGACTAGAAAGGACAAAGAACTTCGATACGTAGTGGCACGGTGTCGCTAATGTGTACACCAAACAACCAAACCAGGCATATGTCAATGACCATGACCACAGAATTTCAATATGGGTGGTCAACGTTGACCTACCATAACACGAGTCACAAACGGTCAGGGGATGAAACAATGTTATGGGAATATCAGTTCTCAACTAGCAAGTACAACAACATTCAGGCAGTAGTAGCACGGTGTGGGTACCATGCACAATGACCGACGAAAGTAGGCATATGTACTGCCTTTGATCAAAGAGATCCGCTGTGTGTGGTCAACGTTGACAACTCATAATACGAGTCACAAATGGCCAGAAGGGGAACCAATGGTCTGGGAACACCAAGGATCAAATAGCAAGCAAACGAACCTTCAATATGCTGTGGCACGGTGTGGATACCATGCACGATGACCAACCAAAGTAGGCATATGTCACTGACAATGAACAAATAATGTCAATAAGTGTGATAAACTTTGACAACTCATAACACGGGTAACAAATGGTCAGGGTGGTAGATAATGGTTTGTGAGTACTAGTTATTGACTAGCAAGTACAAATACCTTCAATATGTAGTGGCACAGTGTGGTTACAATGCATAGTGACCAACCAAAGTATGCATATGTCACTGACCATGAACAAATAATTTAACTTCATGTGGTCAATGTTTACAGCTAACAACACGCGTCACATATAGTCAGAGGGGGCTAACAATGGTTTGGGAACACTAGCTGTCAACAAGAAAGCACAGAGACCTTCGATACGTAATGAAACGGCATGGTAACCATGTACAGTGACAAACCAAAGTAGGCATTTGTCACAAACCATGACCAAACAGATTTCACGGTGTTTGGTCAACGTTGAAAACTCATAACACGAGTCACAAACCGTCGGTGAACGAAACCATGGGTTGAGAGCACCAGTTCTCAACTAGCAAGTAGAAATATTTTCAACAAGTAGTGGCACGGTTTGGCTAGCGTGCACACTGACCAACCAAAGGATGCACATGTCACTGACTATGACCGAAGAAGTCCACTATGTATGGTCAACATTAACAACTAATAACACGTGTCACAAATGGTCAAGGGGAGAGACAATGGTTTAGGAGCCGTATGTATTGGCTAGAAAGGACAAATAAATTCAATACGTAGTGGCACGGTGTGGCTACTATGCCCACCAAACAACCAATCTAGGCATATGTCACCGACCATGATGAAAGAATTTCAATATGGGTGGTCAACATTCACCAACCATAACACGAGTCACAAACGATCAGATGGGGGAAGCAATGGTCTGTGAATATCAGTTCTCAACTAGCAAGTACAGCGACCTTCAATCAGTAGTAGCACGGTGTGGCTACCATGCACAATGACCGACCAAAGTGGGCATATGTACTACCTTTGACCAAAGAAATCCGCTGTTTGTGGTCAGTGTTGACGACTCATAATAGGAGTCACAAATGGTCAGAGGGGGAGACAATGGATTGGGAACACAATGTATCAACTAGCAAGCACAAGTGCCTTCAATAATTTGTGGCACGATGTGGATACCATGCACGATGACCAAGCAAAGCAGGCATATGTCACAGACCATGACCAAATAATATCACTAAGTGTGGTAAACTTTGACAAGTCATAGCACGAGTCACAAATGGTTAGAGTGGAAGATAATGGTTTGTGAATACTAGTTATCACATAGCAAGTGAAAATACCATCAATGTGTAGTGGCACAGCGCGACGACCATGCACAGTGACCAACTAAAGTATGCATATGACACTGACCATGACCAGCGATTTTCACTTCATGTGGTCAGCGTTGACAACTCACAACACGAGTCACTGATAGTTAGAGGGGGGGTAACAATGGTTTGGGAACACTAGGTATCAACTAGAAAGCACAAAGGCCTTCAATACGTAGTGACACGGCGTGGTAACCACGTACAGTGACAAAAAAATCTAGGCATATGTCACCAACCGTGGCCAAAGAATTTCAATATGGGTGGTCAAATTTCACAACACGTAACATGAGTCACAAATGGTCCGAGGGGAAAAACATGGTTTCAAAACACCATGTTTCTTCTAGCAAGTACAAAGATTTGTCGTATGTATTGGCACGGTATGGCTACCATGCACAATGACCTATCCAAGTAGGCATACATCACTGCTCATGACCAAAGAAGCTTAGTGTGTGTGGTCAACGTTCACAACTCATAATACAAGTCAAAAATAGGTAGAGGGAGAAAATTGGTTTGGGAATACTCGGTATCGACTAGCAAGTACAAAGACATCCGATAAGTGGTGGCACGGTGTGGCCACCATGCACAATGACCAACCAAAGTATGTTTGTGTCACTGAATATCATAACAATAGTTTCACTGTGTGTAGTCAACTTTCATTCTTATGGCTGGTCAATCAGAGCAATGGTTGAGAGGTTAGTATGGCTAAAAGTTGTAAAACTTAAAAATCCATTTGCGTCAATTTTTTATGATTAAACTAACTTTGTTATCATTCATTCTTTTGAAAACTACCCTCTAATGTTACAACCCCTTGTTTTGTGCCCTTTACCCATAGGAACCCTTACAATGTCATTTGGACATCATATGAACACCATGTGAGCTGGTTTAGTGCTTACAGAGTTAGATTATGGACCGGTAGGTCATGGGTTCGAATCCTCGTACGCGCACTATAGAATAGGCTCGCGACCTGGGAGGTGGCGGCTTTGTTGTGATACCTCAACTCTACCTTCGAGCCTAAGCAGTGGGAGGTAGGGGGATGTCATTATGCGGTCGCAAATCTGTCCTCAAGGTCGTCCACGGAAGATCCCTCTAGGGGGGTGGAAGGGAGTATTCCAGTGAAGGCACCTACGTGGAACAAGTCAACAAAAACCGACCTGGTGTCAAAGGGATAAACCTTTTGCTATTTATTGACAAGAGAATTCAAAGACTTTGAACAAGTAGTGGAACGGTGTGGCTACCATGNGTTGACCAACCAACGTATGCATATGTCACTAACCATGACCAAATAATGTCACTAAGTGTGGTAACCTTTGACAACTCATAACACGAGTAACAAATGGTCAGGGTGCAAGAATATGGTTTGTGAATACTAGTTATCAACTAGCAAGTCCAAACACCTTCAATATGTAGTGGCACAGTGTGGCTACAATGCACAGTGATCAACCAAGGTATGCATATGTCACTGACCATGTACAAGGAATTTCACTTCATGTGGTCAACAATGTACAATTCACAACACGAGTCACATGTAGTCAGAGGGGGTTAGCAATGGTTTGAGAACACTAGCTGTCAACAAGAAAGCACAAAGACATTCGATACGCAATGACATGGCGTAGTAGCCATGTAAAGTGACAAACCAAAGTAGGCATATGTCACAAACCATGACCAAACGGATTTCACAGTGTGTGATCCGCGTTGAAAACTCATAACACAAGTCACAAATGGTCACTTGGGGAAACCATGGGTCGGGAACACTAGTTATAAAATAGGAAGTAGAAAGATTTTCAACAAGTAGTGGCACGGTGTGGCTAGCGTGCAGAGTGGCCACACAAAGGATGCACACGTCAGTGACTATGACCGAAGAAGTCCACTATGTATGGTCAACATTGACAACTCATAACACGAGTCACTAATGGTCAGAGGGAGGGACAATGGTTTGAGAACCCTATGTATCGACTAAAAATGACAAAGAAATTCAATACGCAGTGGCATAGTATGCATGGATACTATGCACACCGAACAACCAAACTAGGCATATGTCACTGACCATGACCAAAGAATTTCAATATGGGTGGTCAACATTCACCAGCCATAACAAGAGTCACAAACGGTCAGGGGACAAACCAATGCTATCGGAATATCAGTTATCAACTACCAAGTACAATGACCTTCAGTCAGTAGTAGTACAGTGTGGCTACCATGCACAATGACCGACCAAGAGGGGATATGTAATGCATTTGATCAACGAAATCCGCTGTGTGTGGTCAACGTTGACAAATGGTCATAGGGGAAAACAATGGTTTGGGAAGACAAAGTATCAAATAGCAAGCACAAGGAGCTTCAGTATGTTGTGGCACGGTGTGGATACCATGCATGATGACCAACCAAAGTAGGCATATGTCATTGACCATGACCAAATAATGTCACTATGTGTGGTCAACTTTGACAGCTCATAACATGAGTCACAAATTGTCAGGGTGGAAGATAATGGTTTGTGAATACTAGTTATCGACTAGCAAGTACAAATACCTTCAATATGTAGTGGCACAGTGTGGGTACAATGCAGAGTGACCAACCAAAGCATGCATATGCCACTGAACATGAAAAAAGAATTTAACTTCATGTGGTCAATATTTACAACTCACAACACGAGTCATAGATAGTCAGAGGGGGCTAGCAATGGTTTGTGAACACTAGCTGTCAACAATACAGCACAAAGACCTTTGATACATAATGACACGGCGTGGTAACCATGTACAGTGACAAACCAAAGTACACATATGTCACAAACCATGACCAAACGGATTTCAGTTAGTGTGGTCAACCTTGAAAACTCATCACACGAGTCACAACTGGTCATTGGGGAAAACAATGGGTTGGGAACACTGTTAATCAACTAGCAAGTAGAAAGATCTCAACAAGTAGTGGCACGGTGTGGCTAGCGTGCACAGTGACCAACCAAAGGATGCACACGTCACTGACTATGACCGAAGAAGTCCACTATGTATGGTGAACATTGACAACTCATAGCACGAGTCACAAATGGTCAGAGGGAGAGACAATGGTTTGGGAACCATATGTATCGACTAGAAAGGGCAAAGAACTTCAATACGTAGTGGCACGGTGTGGTTGCTATGCACACCAAACAACCAAACTAGGCATGTGTCACCATCCATGATGAAAGAGTTTCAATATGGGTGGTCAACATTCTCCAATCAAAACACGAGTCACAAACGGTCAGAGGAGGAAATTATGGTCTGTGAATACCAGTTCTCAACTAGCAAGTACAGCGACCTTCAATCAACATAAGCACATTGTGGCTACCATGCACAATAACCGACCAAACTAGGCAGATGTATTCCCTTTGACCAAAGAAATCCGCTGTGTGTGGTCAACGTTGACAACTCATAATACGAGTCACAAATAGTCAGAGGGGGAAACAAAAGTTTGGGAACACCAGGTATCAACTAGCAAGCAAAATGACGTTCAATACGTTGTGGCACGGTGTGGATACCATACACGATGACCAACCAAGGTATGCATATGTCACTGACCATGACCAAAGAATGTCACCATGTGTGGTAAACTTTGACAGCTCATAACACGAGTCACAAATGGTCAGAGTGGAAGATAATGGTTTCTAAATGCTAGTTATCGACTAGCAAGTACAAATACGTTCAATATGTAGTGGCACACTGTGGCGACAATGTACATTGACCAACCAAAGTATGCATATATCACTGACCATGAGGAAGCATTTTACTTCATGTGGTCAATGTTGACAACTCAAAACACAAGTCACAGATATTCAGAGGGGCTAACAACGGCTTGGGAACACTAGCTATGAGCAAGAAAGCACAAAGTCCTTTGATACGTAGTGACACGGCATGGTAACCATGTACACGGACAAACCAAAGTAGGCATATGTCATTAACCATGACCAAACGGATTTCACAGTGTGTGGTCAACGTTGAAAACTCATAACACAAGTCACAAATGGTCAGTGGGGGAAACCATGGGTTTAGAACACTAGTTATCAAGTAGAAAGTAGAAAGATATTCAACAAGTAGTGGCACGGTGTGGCTAGTGTGCACAGTGACCAACCAAAGGATGCATATGTCACTGGCTATGACCGAAGAAGTCCACTATGTATGGTCAACATTGACAACTCATAACACGAGTCACAAATGGTCAGAGGGAGGGACAATGGTTTCGGAACCGTATGTATCGACTAGAAAGACAAAGAACTTTGATACGTAGTGGCACGGTGTGGCTAATATGCACACAAAACTACCAAACTAGGCATATGTCGCTGACCATGACCAGAGAATTTCAATACGGGTGGTCAACATTCACCAACCATAACACGAGCCACAAACGGTCAGAGGGGGAAACAATGGTATGGGAATATCAGCTCTCAACTAGCATGTACAGAGACCTTCAGTCAGTATAAGCACGGTGTGGCTACCATGCACAATAACCGTCCAAAACAGGCATATATACTGCCTTCGACCAAAGACATCCGATGTGTGTGGTCAACGTTGACAACTCATAATATGAGTCACAAATAGTCAGAAGGAGAAACAATAGTTTGGAAACACAAAACATCAAATACCAAGCACAAGGAGCTTCAATACGTTGTGACACGGTGTGGATACCATGCACGATGACCAACCAAAGTAGGCATATGTCACTGACCATGACCAAATAATGTCACCAAGTGTGGTAAACTTTGACAACTCATAACACGAGTCACAAATGGTCAGGGTGGAAGATAATGGGGTGTGAATACTAGTTATCGACTAGCAAGTACAGATACCTTCAATATGTAGTTGCACAATGTGGCTTCAATGCACAGTGACCAACCAAAGTATGCAGATGTCACTAACCATGACCAACAATTTTCACTTTATGTGGTCAACATTGAAAACGCATAACACGAGTTACAAATGGTCATAGGGGAAAACAATGGTCTGGGAATATCAGTTCTCAACTAGCAAGTACAGCGACCTTCAATCAGTATGAGCACGGTGTGGCTACCATGCACAATGACCGACCAAAGTAGGCACATGTACTCCCTTTCACCAAAGAAATCCGCTGTGTGTGGTCAATGTTGACAACTCATAATAGGAGTCACGAATGGTCAGAGGGGAAGACAATGGTTTGGGAACACCAGGTATCAACTAGCAGGCACAAGGACCTTCAATAAGCTGTGCCACGGTGTGGATACCATGCACGATGTCCAACCAAAGTAGGCATATGCCACTGACCATGACCAAATAATGTCACTATGTGTTGTAAACTTTGACAACTCACAACACGAGTCACAAATGGTCAGGGTGCAAGATAATGGTTTGTGAATACTAGTTATGGACTAGCAAGTACAAATACCTTCAATATGTTGTGGCAACACGTGGCTACAATGCACAGTGACCGAGCAAAGTATGCACATGTCACTGACCATGACCAACAAATTTCACTTCATGTGGTCAACGTTGACAACTCACAACACGAGTTGCTGATAGTCAGAGGGGGGTAACAATGGTTTGGAAATACTAGCTATCAACTAGAAAGCACAAAGACCTTCAATACATAGTGACACGGCGTGGTAACCACTGACAGTGACAAACCAAACTAGGCATATGTCACTAACAATGACCAAAGAATTTCAATATGGGTGGTCAACGTTCACAACCCATA
>SZWC01006223.1:34332-55051 GCA_023375785.1 Penium margaritaceum
CCTACGCGTAACAACTCAACAAAAACCGACCTGGTGTCAAATGGAGAAACCCTTTGCTATTTATCGACTAGCAAGTACAAAGAATTTCAACAAGTAGTAGAACGGTGTGGCTACCATGCACAATGGCCAACCTGATTAGGCATGTGCTACTTATCATGACCAAATAATTTTACTACGTGTGGTCAACGTTGACAACCCATAATATGGGTCACAAATTGTCAGAGGGGGAAACAATGGTTTGGGAATACTAGATACCAACTAGCAAGTACAACAACCTTCAGTCAGTAGTAGCACGGTGTAGCTACAATGCACAATGACCAACCAAAGTAGGCATATGTACTGCCTTTGACCAAAGAAATCCGCCGTGTGTGGTCAGATTTGACAACTCATAATAGGAGTCACAAATGGTCAGAGGGGGAGACAATTGTTTGGGAACACCAAGTATCAACTAGCAAGCACAAGGACCTTCAATACATTGTGGCACAGTGTATATACCATGCACAATGACCAACCAAAGTAGGCATATGTCACTGACCATGACCAAATAATTTCACTAAGTGTGGTAAACTTTGACAACTCATAACACGAGTCACAAATGGTAAGGGTGGAATAGAATGGGTTGTGAATACTAGTTATTGAGTAGCAAGTACAAATACCTTCAATATGTAGTGGCACAGTGTGGATGTAATGCACAGTGACCAACCAAAGTATGCATGTGTTACTGACCATGAACAAAGAATTTCACTTCATGTGGTCAACATTTACAACTCACAACACGCGTCACAAATAGTCAGAGGGGGCTCACAATGGTTTGGGAACGCTATCTTTCAACAAGAAAGCACGAAGACCTTTGATACGGAATGACACGGCGTGGTAGCCATGTACAGTGACAAACCAAAGTAGGCATATATCTCAAACCATGACCAAACGGATTTCACAGTGTGTGGTCAACGCTGAAAACTCATCACACAAGTAACAAATGGTCAGTGGGGGAAACCATGGGTCGGGAACACTAGTTATCAAATAGCAAGTACAAATATTTTCAACAAGTAGTTGCACGGTGTGGCTAGCGTGCTCAGTGACCAACCAAAGGATGCACACTTCACTGACTATGACCGAGTAAGTCCACTATGTATGGTCAACATTGACAACTCATAACACGAGGCACAAATGGTCAGGGGGGCGACAATGGTTTGGGAACCCTGTGTATCAACTAGAAAGGACAAATAATTTCAATACATAGTGGCACGCTGTGGCTACTATGCACACCAAAGAACCAAACTAGGCATATGTCACTGACCATGACCAAAGAATTTCAATAGGGGTGGTCAACATTCACCAACCATAACACGTGTAACAAGACGGTGTGAGGGGGAAACAATGGTCTGGGAATATCAGCTCTAAACTAGCAAGTACAGCGGCCTTCAATCGGTATAAGCACAGTGTGGCTACCATGCACACTGACCGCCCAAAGTAGGTATATGCACTGCCTTTGACCAACGGACTCCGCTATGTGTGGACAGCGTTGACAACTCATAATACGAATCACAAATGGTCAGGGGGCGAAAAGATGGTCTGGAAAAATCAGGTATCAACTAGCAAGCACATGGACCTTCAACAAGTAGTGGCACGTTGTGGATTCCATGCACGATGAGCAACCAAAGTAGGCATATGTCACTGACCATGACCAAATAATATCACTAAGTGTGGTAAACTTTGACAACTCATAACACGAGTCACAAATGGTCAGAGGGGGAGACAATTGTTTGGGAACACCAAGTATCAACTAGCAAGCACAAGGACCTTGAACAAGTAGTGGCACGGTGTGGATGCCATGCACAATGACCAACGAAAGTAGGCACATGTCAGTGACCCTGACCAAATAATATCACTAAGTGTGGTAAACTTTGACAACTCATAACACGAGTCACAAATGGTCAGAGGGGGAGACAATTGTTTGGGAACACCAAGTATCAACTAGCAAGCACAAGGACCTTGAACAAGTAGTGGCACGGTGTGGATGCCATGCACAATGACCAACGAAAGTAGGCACATGTCAGTGACCCTGACCAAATAATATCACTAAGTGTGGTAAACTTTGACAACTCATAACACGAGTCACAAATGGTCAGAGGGGGAGACAATTGTTTGGGAACACCAAGTATCAACTAGCAAGCACAAGGACCTTGAACAAGTAGTGGCACGGTGTGGATGCCATGCACAATGACCAACGAAAGTAGGCACATGTCAGTGACCCTGACCAAATAATATCACTAAGTGTGGTAAACTTTGACAACTCATAACACGAGTCACAAATGGTCAGAGGGGGAGACAATTGTTTGGGAACACCAAGTATCAACTAGCAAGCACAAGGACCTTGAACAAGTAGTGGCACGGTGTGGATGCCATGCACAATGACCAACGAAAGTAGGCACATGTCAGTGACCCTGACCAAATAATATCACTAAGTGTGGTAAACTTTGACAACTCATAACACGAGTCACAAATGGTCAGAGGGGGAGACAATTGTTTGGGAACACCAAGTATCAACTAGCAAGCACAAGGACCTTGAACAAGTAGTGGCACGGTGTGGATGCCATGCACAATGACCAACGAAAGTAGGCACATGTCAGTGACCCTGACCAAATAATATCACTAAGTGTGGTAAACTTTGACAACTCATAACACGAGTCACAAATGGTCAGAGGGGGAGACAATTGTTTGGGAACACCAAGTATCAACTAGCAAGCACAAGGACCTTGAACAAGTAGTGGCACGGTGTGGATGCCATGCACAATGACCAACGAAAGTAGGCACATGTCAGTGACCCTGACCAAATAATATCACTAAGTGTGGTAAACTTTGACAACTCATAACACGAGTCACAAATGGTCAGAGGGGGAAACAATGGTCTGGGAACATCAGGTATCAACTAGCAAGCACATGGACCTTCAACAAGTAGTGGCACGTTGTGGATTCCATGCACGATGAACAACCAAAGTAGGCATATGTCACTGACCATGACCAAATAACATCACTAAGTGTGGTAAACTTTGACAACTCATAACACGAGTCATAAATGGTCAGGGTTGAACATCATGGTTTGTGACTACTAGTTATCAACTAGCAAGTACAAACAACTTCAATATGTAGTGGCACAGTGTGGCTACAATGCACAGTGACCAACCAAAGTATGCATATGTCACTGACCATGAACAAAGAATCTCACTTCATGTGGTCAACATTTGCAATTCACAACACGAGTCACAGGTAGTCAGATGGGGCTAACAATGGTTTGGGAACACTAGCTGTCAACAAGAAAGCACAAAGACATTCGATACGTAATGACACGGCGTGGTAACCATGTACAGTGACAAACCAAAGTAGGCATATTTTACAAACCATGACAAAAGCGATTTCACAGTGTGTGGTCAACGTTGAAAACTCATAACACGCGTCACAAATGGGCAGTGGGAGAACCCATGGGTCGGGAACACTAGTTTTTAAATAGCAAGTAGAAAGATTTTCCACAAGTAGTGGCACGGTGTGGCTAGCGTGCATAGCGACCAACCAAAGCATGCACATGTCACTGACTATGACCGAAGAAGTCCACTATGTATGGTCAACATTGACAACTCATAACACGAGTCACAAATGGTCAGAGGGAGAGACAATGGTTTGGGAACCCTATGCATGGACTAGAATGGACAAATAGCTTCAATACGTAGTAGCACGGTGTGCCTACTGTGCACACCAAACAACCAAACTAGGCATATGTCACTGACCATGACCAAAGAATTTCAATATGGGTAGTCCACGCTCACCAACCACAACACGAGTCACAAACGGTCAGAGGAAGAAACAATCGCCTGGGAATATAAGCTCTCAACTAGCAAGTACAGCGACCTCCAAACAGTATAAGCACGGTTTGGCTACCATGCACAATGACCGCCCAAAGTAGGCATCTGTACTACCGTTGACCAAAGAAATGAGCTGTGTGTGGACAGCGTTGACAACTTATACTACGAATCACAAATGGTCAGAGGGGGAAACAATGGTCTGGGAACATCAGGTATCAACTAGCAAGCACAAGGACCTTGAACAAGTAGTGGCACGGTGTGGATGCCATGCACAATGACCAACGAAAGTAGGCATATGTCAGTGACCCTGACCAAATAATATCACTAAGTGTGGTAAACTTTGACAGATCATAACACAGGTCACTAATGGTCAGAGTGGAAGACAATGGTTCGTGAGTACTAGTTATCGAGTAGCAAGTACAAATACCTTCAGTATGTTGTGGCACAGCGTGGCTACCATGCACAGTGACCAACCAAAGTATGCATATGTAACTGACCATGACCAACGAATTCCACTTCATGTGGTCAGTGTTGAGAACTCACAACGCGGGTCATAGATAGTCTAATGGGGGGGAAACAATGACTTGGGAACACTAGCTATTAACTAGAAAGCACGAATACCTTTAACATGTAGTGATAGATCATGGTAACCATGTACATTGACAAACCAAAATAGGCATATGTCTCCAACCATGACCAAACGAATTTCACTGTGTGTGGTCAATATTGAAAACTCATAATAAGAGTCACATATGGTCAGAGGGGGAAAAATGGGTTGGGAACACTAGTTGTCAACTAGCAAGTACGAATAACTACAACAAGTTGTTGCACGGTTTGGCTAGCGTGCACAGTGACCAAAGCAAAGGATGAATACGTCACTGACTAGGACCGAAGAAATCCAGTATGTGTGGTCTACAATGACAACTCATAACACGAGTCACAAATGGTCAGAGGGAGAGACAATGGTTTGGGAACCCTATGCATGGACTAGAATGGACAAATAGCTTCAATACGTAGTAGCACGGTGTGCCTACTGTGCACACCAAACAACCAAACTAGGCATATGTCACTGACCATGACCAAAGAATTTCAATATGGGTAGTCCACGCTCACCAACCACAACACGAGTCACAAACGGTCATAGGGGGAAACAATGATCCGGGAAAATCAGTTCTCAACTAACAAGTACAACGCCCTTCAATCAGTAGTAGCACGGTGTGGCTACCATGCACAATGACCGGCCAAACTAGGCATCTGTACTGCCGTTGACCAAAGAAATCCGCTGTGTGTGGTCAACGTTGAAAACTCATAACACAAGTCATAAATGGTCAGAGGGGGGAAATGGGTTGGGAACACTAGTTGTCAACTAGCAAGTACAAAGAACTTCAACAAGTAGTGGCACAGGTTGGCTAGCATGCACATTGACCAACCAAAGGATGAATACGTCACTGACTATGGCCGAAGAAATCCGGTATGCGTGCTGAAGACACTCACTATGACTGAAGAAGTCCACTATGTATAGTCAACATTGACAACTCATAACACGAGTCACAAATGGTCAGAGGAAGAGACAATGGTTTAGGAATCCTATGTATGGACTAGAAACAAAGAACTTCGATAATCAGTGGCACGGTTTGGCTAATATGCACACCAAATAACCAACCGAGCCATATGTCAATGACCATAACCATAGAATTTCAATGTGGGTGGCCAACATTGACCAACCACAACACGAGTCACAAACGGTCAGCGAAGGAAACAATGCTATGGGAATATCAGTTCTCAGCTAGCAAGTACAACGACCTTCAGCCAGTAGTAGCACGGTGTGGGTACCATGCACAATGACTGACCAAAGTAGGCATATGTCACAAACCATGACAAAACGGATTTCACAATGTGTGGCCAACGTTGAAAACTCATAACACGAGTCACAAATGGGCAGTGGGAGAAACCATGGGTCAGGAATACTAGTTTTCAAATAGCAACTAGAAACATTTTCAACAAGTAGTGGCACGGTGTGGCTAGCGTGCACAGTGTCCAACCAAAGGCTGCACATGTCACTGACTATGACCTAAGAAGTCCACTATTTATGGTCAACATTGACAACTCATAACACGAGTCACAAATGGGCAGTGGGAGAAACCATGGGTCAGGAATACTAGTTTTCAAATAGCAACTAGAAACATTTTCAACAAGTAGTGGCACGGTGTGGCTAGCGTGCACAGTGTCCAACCAAAGGCTGCACATGTCACTGACTATGACCTAAGAAGTCCACTATTTATGGTCAACATTGACAACTCATAACACGAGTCACAAATGGGCAGTGGGAGAAACCATGGGTCAGGAATACTAGTTTTCAAATAGCAACTAGAAACATTTTCAACAAGTAGTGGCACGGTGTGGCTAGCGTGCACAGTGTCCAACCAAAGGCTGCACATGTCACTGACTATGACCTAAGAAGTCCACTATTTATGGTCAACATTGACAACTCATAACACGAGTCACAAATGGGCAGTGGGAGAAACCATGGGTCAGGAATACTAGTTTTCAAATAGCAACTAGAAACATTTTCAACAAGTAGTGGCACGGTGTGGCTAGCGTGCACAGTGTCCAACCAAAGGATGCACATGTCACTGACTATGACCTAAGAAGTCCACTATTTATGGTCAACATTGACAACTCATAACACGGGTCACCAACGGTCAGATGGAGAGACAACGGTTTGGGAACACTATGTATTGAATATAAAGGACAAAGAACACACTCGTAAAAAACACACTGGTATGAAACACACTGGTCAGAAATACAGTGGACAGAAACACACTGGTAAAAAACACACCAGTCAGAAACATACTGGTCGGAAACACAGTGGTCAGAAACTCACTGGTCAGAAACACACTGGTCAGAAACACAGTGGTCAGAAACACACTGGTCAGAAACAGAGTTGTCAGAAACACAGTGGTCGGAAACTCACTGGTCAGAAACACAGTGGTCAGGAACACACTGGTCAGAAACACACTAGTCAGAAACACATTGGTCATAATCACACTGGTCATAAACACTCTGGTCAGAAACACAGTGGTCAGAAACACAGTGGTCAGAAACACACCTGTCAGAAACAAACTGGTCATAATCACACTGGACATAAACACACTGGTCAGAAACACATTGGTTAGAAACACAGTGGTCAGAAACACACTGGTCAGAAACACACTGGTCAGAAACACACTGGTCATAAACATATTGGTCAGAAACACACTGGTCAGAAACACACTGGTCAGAAACACAGTGGTCAGAAGCACATTGGTCAGAAACACAGTGGTCATAAACACACTGATCAGAAACACACTGGTCAGAAACACACTGCTTAGAAACACAGTGGTCCGAAACACACTGGTCAGAACCACAGTGGCCAGAAACACACTGGTCAGAAACACAATGGTCAGAAACACAGTGGTCAGAAACACACCTGTCAGAAACACACTGGTCAGAAACACACTGCTTAGAAACACAGTGGTCCGAAACACACTGGTCAGAACCACAGTGGCCAGAAACACACTGGTCAGAAACACAATGGTCAGAAACACAGTGGTCAGAAACACACCTGTCAGAAACACACTGGTCAGAAACACACTGCTTAGAAACACAGTGGTCCGAAACACACTGGTCAGAACCACAGTGGCCAGAAACACACTGGTCAGAAACACAATGGTCAGAAACACAGTGGTCAGAAACACACCTGTCAGAAACACACTGGTCAGAAACACACTGCTTAGAAACACAGTGGTCCGAAACACACTGGTCAGAACCACAGTGGCCAGAAACACACTGGTCAGAAACACAATGGTCAGAAACACAGTGGTCAGAAACACACCTGTCAGAAACACACTGGTCAGAAACACACTGCTTAGAAACACAGTGGTCCGAAACACACTGGTCAGAACCACAGTGGCCAGAAACACACTGGTCAGAAACACAATGGTCAGAAACACAGTGGTCAGAAACACACCTGTCAGAAACACACTGGTCAGAAACACACTGCTTAGAAACACAGTGGTCAGAAACACACTGGTCAGAAATACACTGGTCAGAAACACAGTGGTCAGAAACACAGTGGTCATGAACACACTGGTCAGAAACACACTGGTCAGAAACACACTGGTCAGAAACACAGTGGTCAGAAGCACATTGGTCAGAAACACTGTGGTCATTAACACACTGATCAGAAACACACTGGTCAGAAACACACTGCTTAGAAACACAGTGGTCCGAAACACACTGGTCAGAACCACAGTGGCCAGAAACACACTGGTCATAAACACAATGGTGAGAAACACAGTGGTCAGAAACACACTGGCCACAAACACACTGGTCAGAGAGACACTACTCAGAAACACACTGGTCAGAACCACACTACTCAGAAACACATTGGTCAGAAACACGGTGGTCAGAAACACACTGGTTAGAAACACAGTGGTCAGAAACACAGTAGTCAGAAACACAGTGGTAAAAAACACAGTGGTCAGAAACACACTGGTCAGAAACACACTGGTTAGAGACACAGTGGTCAGAAACACACTGGTCAGAAACACAGTGGTAAAAAACACAGTGGTCAGAAACACACTGGTCAGAAACACACTGGTTAGAGACACAGTGGTCAGAAACACACTGGTCAGAAACACAGTGGTCAGAAACACATTGGTCACAAACAAAGTGGTGAGAAACACACTGGTCAGGAACATAGTGGTCAGAAACGCAGTGGTCAGAAACACAGTGGTCAGAAACACACTGGTCCAAAACACTATGGTCATAAACACACTGATCAGAAACACAGTGGCCAGGAGCACACTGGTCAGAAACACACTGGTCAGAAACACACTGGACAGAAACAAACTGGTCAGAAACAAAGTGGTCATTAACACGGTGGTCAGAAACACAGTGGTCAGAAACCCAGTGGTCACAAACATAATGGTCAGAAACACACTGGTCAGAAACACAGTGGTCAGAAACACACTGGTCAGAAACCTATTGGTCATAAACACAGTGGTCAGAAACACACTGGTCAGGAACACAGTGGTCAGAAACCCAGTGGTCAGAAACACAGTGGACAGAAACACAGTGGTCCGAAACACAGTGGTCATAAATACACTGATTAGAAACACTGTTGTCAGAAACACACTGGTCAGAAACACACTGGTCAGAAACACAGTGGTCAGAAACACACTGGTCAGAACCACACTGGTCAGACACACAGTGGTCAAAAACACACTGGTCAGGTACACAGTGGTCAAAAACACACTGTTCAGAACACACTAGTCAGAAACACACTGGTCAGAAACACAGGGGTCAGAAACACAGTGGTCCGAATCACATTGGTCAGATATACAGTGGTGAGAAACACAGGGGTCAGAAACACAGTAGTCAGAAACACAGTGGTAAAAAACACAGCGGTCAGAAACACACTGGTCAGAAACACACTGGTCATAAACACAGTGGTCAGAAACACACTGGTCAGAAACACAGTGGTCAGAAACACATTGGTCACATACACAGTGGTCAGAAACACACTGGTCAGAAACACACTGGTCATAAACACAGTGGTCAGAAACACACTGGTCAGAAACACAGTGGTCAGAAACACATTGGTCACATACACAGTGGTCAGAAACACACTGGTCAGGAACACAGTGGTCATAAACGCACTGGTCAGAAACACAGTGGTCAGAAACACACTTGTCCGAAACACAATGGTCATAAACACACTGATCAGAAACACAATGGCCACAAACACACTGGTCAGAAACACACTGGTCAGAAACACACTGGTCAGAAACACACTGGTCATAAACAGAGTGGTCATAAACAAAGTGGTCAGAAACACAGTGGTCAGAAACCCAGTGGTCACAAACATAATGGTCAGAAACACAGTGGTCAGAAACACACTGGTCATAAACACTATGTCCGGAAACACAGTGGTCAGAAACACAGTGGTCAGAAACACAGTGGTCAGAAACTCAGTGGCCAGAAACACAGTGGTCACAAACACAGTGGTGAGAAACACAGTGTTCAGAAACACAGTGGTCAGAAACACACTGGTCAGAAACACAGTGGTCAGAAACACAGTGGTCAGATACACAGTGGTCAAAAACACACTGGTCAGAACACACTAGTCAGAAACACACTGGTCAGAAACACAGGGGTCAGAAACACAGTGGTCAGAAACACATTGGTCAGATATACAGTGGTCAGAAACACAGTGGTCAGAAACACAGCAGTCAGAAACACAGTGGTACTAAACACAGTGGTCAGAAACACACCGGTCAGAAACACAGTGGTCAGAAACACATTGGTCAGAACCATAGTGGTCAGAAACACACTGGTCAGGAACACAGTGGTCAAAAACATAATGGTCAGAAACACAGTGGTCAGAAACACAGTGGTCCGAAACACAATGGTCATAAACACACTGATCAGAAACATTGTCCAAGAACACACTGGTCAAAAACACACAGGTCAGAAGCACACTGGTCAGAAACACACTGGACAGAAACATTGTGGTCATAAACACAGTGGTCAGAAACACAGTGGTCAGAAACCCAGTGGTCACAAACACAGTGGTCAGAAACACAGTGGTCAGAAACACAGTGGTCAGAAACACAGTGGTCACAAACACAGTGGTCAGAAACACAGTGGTCAGAAACACAGTGGTCAGAAACACAGTGGTCAGAAACACAGTGGTCAGAAACACAGTGGTGAGAAACACAGTGGTCATAAACACAGTGGTCAGAAACTCAGTGGTCAGAAACACAGTGGTCACAAACACAATGGTCAGAGACACACTGGTCAGAAACAGTGGTCAGAAACACACTTGTCAGAAACACAGTGGTCAGAAACACACTGGTCAGAAACCTATTGGTCGTGAACACAGTGGTGAAACACACTTGTCAGGAACACAGTGGTCAGAAACACTGTGGTCAGAAACACAGTGGTCAGAAACACAGTGGTCCGGAACAAAGTGGTCATAAATACACAAATCAGAAACACAGTTGTCAGAAACACACTGGTCAGAAACACACTGGTCAGAAAAACTAGTGGTCAGAAACACACTGGTCAGAACCACACTGGTCAGAAACACAGTGGTCAGAAACACACAGGTCAGATACACAGTGGTCAAAAACACACTGGTCAGAACACACTAGTGAGAAACACACTGGTCAGAAACACAGGGGTCAGAAACACAGTGGTCAGAAACACATTGGTCAGATATACAGTGGTCAGAAACACACTGGTCAGAAACACAGTAGTCAGAAACTCACTGGTCAGAAACACAGTGGTCAAAAACACATTGGTCACAAACACAGTGGTCAGAAACACACTGGTCAGGAACACAGTGGTCAGAAACGCAGTGGTCAGAAACACAGTGGTCAGAAACACACTGGTCCGAAACACAATGGTCATAAACACCCTGATCAGAAACACAGTGACCAGGAACACACTGGTCAGAAACACACTGGTCAGAAACACACGGGTCATAAACACAGTGGTCAGAAACACAGTGGTGAGAAACACAGTGGTCAGAAACACAGTGGTGAGAAACACAGTGGTCAGAAACACAGTGGTGAGAAACACAGTGGTCAGAAACACAGTGGTGAGAAACACAGTGGTCAGAAACACAGTGGTGAGAAACACAGTGGTCAGAAACACAGTGGTGAGAAACACAGTGGTCAGAAACACAGTGGTGAGAAACACAGTGGTCAGAAACACAGTGGTGAGAAACACAGTGGTCAGAAACACAGTGGTGAGAAACACAGTGGTCAGAAACACAGTGGTGAGAAACACAGTGGTCAGAAACACAGTGGTGAGAAACACAGTGGTCAGAAACACAGTGGTGAGAAACACAGTGGTCAGAAACACAGTGGTGAGAAACACAGTGGTCAGAAACACAGTGGTGAGAAACACAGTGGTCAGAAACACAGTGGTGAGAAACACAGTGGTCAGAAACACAGTGGTGAGAAACACAGTGGTCAGAAACACAGTGGTGAGAAACACAGTGGTCAGAAACACAGTGGTGAGAAACACAGTGGTCAGAAACACAGTGGTGAGAAACACAGTGGTCAGAAACACAGTGGTGAGAAACACAGTGGTCAGAAACACAGTGGTGAGAAACACAGTGGTCAGAAACACAGTGGTGAGAAACACAGTGGTCAGAAACACAGTGGTGAGAAACACAGTGGTCAGAAACACAGTGGTGAGAAACACAGTGGTCAGAAACACAGTGGTGAGAAACACAGTGGTCAGAAACACAGTGGTGAGAAACACAGTGGTCAGAAACACAGTGGTGAGAAACACAGTGGTCAGAAACACAGTGGTGAGAAACACAGTGGTCAGAAACACAGTGGTGAGAAACACAGTGGTCAGAAACACAGTGGTGAGAAACACAGTGGTCAGAAACACAGTGGTGAGAAACACAGTGGTCAGAAACACAGTGGTGAGAAACACAGTGGTCAGAAACACAGTGGTGAGAAACACAGTGGTCAGAAACACAGTGGTGAGAAACACAGTGGTCAGAAACACAGTGGTGAGAAACACAGTGGTCAGAAACACAGTGGTCACAAACACAGTGGTCAGAGACACACTGGTCAGAAACAGTGGTCAGAAACACACTTGTCAGAAACACAGTGGTCAGAAACACACTGGTCAGAAACCTATTGGTCGTGAACACAGTGGTGAAACACACTGGTCAGGAACACAGTGGTCAGAAACACAGTGGTCAGAAACACAGTGGTCCGGAACACAGTGGTCATACATACACAAATCAGAAACACAGTTGTCAGAAACACACTGGTCAGAAACACACTGGTCAGAAAAATAGTGGTCAGAAACACACTGGTCAGAACCACACTGGTCAGAAACACAGTGGTCAGAAACACACTGGTCAGATACACAGTGGTCAAAAACACACTGGTCAGAACACACTAGTGAGAAACACACTGGTCAGAAACACAGGGGTCAGAAACACAGTGGTCAGAAACACATTGGTCAGATATACAGTGGTCAGAAACACAGTGGTCAGAAACACAGCGGTCAGAAACACAGTGGTCAGAAACACAGTGGTCAGAGACATAGTGGTCAGAAACACACTGGTCAGAAACACAGTAGTCAGAAACACACTGGTCAGAAACACAGTGGTCAAAAACACACTGGTCAGAACACACTAGTCAGAAACACACTGGTCAGAAACACAGGGGTCAGAAACACAGTGGTCAGAAACACATTGGTCAGATATACAGTGGTCAGAAACACAGTGGTCAGAAACACAGCAGTCAGAAACACAGTGGTAAAAAACACAGTGGTCAGAAACACACTGGTCAGAAACACACTGGTCAGAAACACAATAGTCAGAAACTCACTGGTCAGAAACACAGTGGTCATAAACACATTGGTCACAAACACAGTGGTCAGAAACACACTGGTCAGGAACACAGTTGTCAGAAACGCAGTGGTCAGAAACACAGTGGTCTGAAACACACTGGTCCGAAACACAATGGTCATAAACACCCTGATCAGAAACACAGTGACCAGGAACACACTGGTCAGAAACACACTGGTCATAAACACACTGGTCAGAAATACACTGGTAAGAAACAAAGTGGTCATAAACACTGTGGTCAGAAACACAGTGGTCAGAAACCCAGTAGTCACAAACATAATGGTCATAAACACACTGGTCAGAAACACAATGGTTAGAAACACACTGGTCAGAAATGCAGTGGTCAGAAACAGAGTTGTTAGAAACACACTGGTCAGGAACACAGTGGTCAGAAACCCAGTGGTCAGAAACACAATGGTAAGAAACACAGTGGTCCGAAACACAGTGGTCATGAATACACTGATCAGAAACACAGTTGTCAGAAACACACTGGTCAGAAACACACTGGTCAGAAACACAGTGGTCAGAAACACACTTGTCAGAACCACACTGGTCAGAAAACCAGTGGTCAGAAACACACTGGTCAGATACACAGTGGTAAAAAACACACTGGTCAGAATACACTAGTCAGAAACACACTGGTCAGAAACACAGGGGTCAGAAACAAAGTGGTCAGAATCACATCGGACAGATATACAGTGGACAGAAACACAGTGGTCAGAAACACACTGGTCAGAAACACATTGGTCAGAAACACACGGGTCAGAATAACATTGGTCAGAAACATAGTGGTCAGAAACACAGTGGTCAGAAACACACTGGTCAGAAACACACTGGTCAGAAACACAGTGGTCAGAGACAAAGTGGTCAGAAACACACTGGTCAGAAACACACTGGTCAGAAACACACTGGTCAGAAACACAGTTGCCCGACACACAGTGGTCAGAAACACACTGGTCAGAAAAACAGTGGTCAGGAACACAGTGGTCAGAAACACAGTGGTAAGAAACACAGTGGTCAGAGAAACAGTTGTCAGAAACACAGCGGTCAGAAACACAGTGGTCAGAAGAACAGTGGCCAGAAACACAGTTGTCAGAAACACAGTGGTCAAAAACACAGTGGTCAGAAGCACAGTGCTCAGCAACACACTGGTCAGAAACACAGTGGTTAGAAACATACTGGTCAGAAACACAGTGGTCAGAAAGACACTGTTCAAAAACACACTGGTCAGAACACAATGGTCAGAAACACACTGGTCAGAAACACACTGTTCAGAAACACAGATGTCAGAAACACAGTAGTCAGAAACACAACGGTCAGAAACATTATGGTCAAAAACACAGTGGTCAGAAACACACTTGTCAGAAACACACTGGTCAGAAACACAGTGGTCGGAAACACACTGGTCAGAAACACAGTGGTCAGAGACATAGTGGTCAGAAACACACGGGTAAGCAACACATTGGTCAGAAACACAGTGGTCAGAAACACAGTGGTCAGCTACAAAGTGGTCAGAAACACGGTGGTCAGAAACACTGTGGTAAGAACACAGTGGTCAGAAACACACTGGTCAGAAACACACTCGTCAGAAACACAGTGGTCAGAAACACAGTGGTCAGAAACACAGTGGTCAGAAACACACTGGTCAGAAACACAGTGGCCAGACACACATTGGTCAGAAACACACTGGTCAGAAAAACAGTGGTCAGGAACACAGTGATCAGAAACACAGTGGTAAAAAACACAGTGGTCAGAAACACACTGGGCAGAAATACGCTGGCCAGAAACAAAGTGGTCAGAAATACACTTGTCAGAACCACAGTGGCCAGAAACACAGTGGTCAGAGAAACAGTTGTCAGAAACACAGTGGTCAGAAACACAGTGGTCAGAAATGCACTGGTCAGAAACACACTGGTCAGAAACATAGTGGTCAGAAACACATTGGTCAGAAACACAGTGGTCAGAAAAACGGTGGTCAGAAACACAGTGGTCAGAAAAATTCTGGTCTGAAACACATTGGTCAGAAACACACTGGTCAAAAAACAAAATGGTCAGAAACACACTGGTCAGAAACACGCTGGTCAGAAACACATTGGTCAGAAACACACTGGTCAGAAACACATTCGTCATAAACACAATGGACAGAAACACACTGGTCAGGAACAAAGTGGTCAGAAACACAGTGGTCAACATAACAGTGGACAGAAACACAGTAGTCCGCAACACAATCGTCAGAAACACACTGATCAGAAACACAGTGGTCAATAACACATTGGACAGAAACACAGTGGTCAGAAACACAATGGTCAGGAACACAGTGGTCAGAAACACTATGTTCGGAAAGACAGTGGTCAGAAACTCAGTGGTCAGAAACACAATGGTCAAAAAACACAGTGGTAAAAAGCACACTGGTCAGAAACACACTGGTCAGGAACACAGTGGTCAGAAACACACTAGTCAGAAACACACTGGTCAGAAACACAGGGGTCAGAAACACAGTGGTCAGAAACACAGTGGTCAGAACCACACTGGTCAAAAACACACTGGTAATAAACATAGTGGTGAGAAACACAGTGGTCAGAAACACACTTGTCAGAAACACACTGGTCAGAAACACAGTGGTCAGAAATACAATGGTCAGAAACTCGGTGGTCAGAAACACAGTGGTCGGGAACTCAGTGGTACGAAACACAGTTGTCAGAAACTCACTGATCAGAAATACAGTAGTCGGAAACACACTGGTCAGAAACACACTGGTCAGAAACACAGGGGTCAGAAACACAGTGGTCAGAAACCCAGTGGTCAGAACCACACTGGTCAAAAACACACTGGTAATAAACATAGTGGTGAGAAACACAGTGGTCAGAAACACACTTGTCAGAAACACACTGGTCAGAAACACAGTGGTCAGAAATACAATGGTCAGAAACTCGGTGGTCAGAAACACAGTGGTCGGGAACTCAGTGGTACGAAACACAGTTGTCAGAAACTCACTGATCAGAAATACAGTAGTCGGAAACACACTGGTCAGAAACACACTGGTCAGAAACACAGGGGTCAGAAACACAGTGGTCAGAAACCCAGTGGTCAGAACCACACTGGTCAAAAACACACTGGTAATAAACATAGTGGTGAGAAACACAGTGGTCAGAAACACACTTGTCAGAAACACACTGGTCAGAAACACAGTGGTCAGAAATACAATGGTCAGAAACTCGGTGGTCAGAAACACAGTGGTCGGGAACTCAGTGGTACGAAACACAGTTGTCAGAAACTCACTGATCAGAAATACAGTAGTCGGAAACACACTGGTCAGAAACACACTGGTCAGAAACACAGGGGTCAGAAACACAGTGGTCAGAAACCCAGTGGTCAGAACCACACTGGTCAAAAACACACTGGTAAAAAACACAGTGGTCAGAAACACAGTGGTCAGAAACATAGTGGTCAGAATCTCAGTGGTCAGAAACAAAGTGGTCACAAACACAGGGGTCAGAAACACACTGGTCAGAAACAGAGTGGTCAGAAAGACACTGGTCAGAAACAAAGTGGTCGGAAACACACTGGTCAGAAACACACTGGTCAGAAACACAGTTGCCAGACAGTGGTCTGGAACACACTGGTCAGAAATACAGTGGTCAGAAACACACTGGTCAGAAACACATTGGTCAGAAACGCAGTGGTCAGAAACACACTGGTCAAAAACACATTGGTCAAAAACACACGGGTCAGAATAACATTGGTCAGAAACACAGTGGTCCGAAACACAGTGGTCAGAAACACAGTGGTCAGAAACACAGTGGTCAGAAACACTGTTGTCAGAACACAGTGGTCAGAAACACACTGGTCAATAACACACTGGTCAGAAACACACTGGTCAGAAACACACTGGTCAGGAACACGGTGGTAAGAAACACAGTGGTCAGAAACACTGTGGTCAGAGACACAGTGGTCAGAAACACACTGGTCAGAAACACAGTGGCCAGACACACAGTGGTCAGACACACCCTGATCAGAAAAACCGCGGTCAGGAACACAGTGGTCAGAAACACAGTGGTCAAAAACACAGTGGTCAGAAACACACTGGGCAGAAATACACTGGCCAGAAACCCAGTGGGCAGAAATACACTGGTCAGAACCAAAGTGGCCAGAAACACAGTGGGCAGAAATACACTGGCCAGAAACCCAGTGGGCAGAAATACACTGGCCAGAAACCCAGTGGGCAGAAATACACTGGCCAGAAACCCAGTGGGCAGAAATACACTGGCCAGAAACCCAGTGGGCAGAAATACACTGGCCAGAAACCCAGTGGGCAGAAATACACTGGCCAGAAACCCAGTGGGCAGAAATACACTGGCCAGAAACCCAGTGGGCAGAAATACACTGGCCAGAAACCCAGTGGGCAGAAATACACTGGCCAGAAACCCAGTGGGCAGAAATACACTGGCCAGAAACCCAGTGGGCAGAAATACACTGGCCAGAAACCCAGTGGGCAGAAATACACTGGCCAGAAACCCAGTGGGCAGAAATACACTGGCCAGAAACCCAGTGGGCAGAAATACACTGGCCAGAAACCCAGTGGGCAGAAATACACTGGCCAGAAACCCAGTGGGCAGAAATACACTGGCCAGAAACCCAGTGGGCAGAAATACACTGGCCAGAAACCCAGTGGGCAGAAATACACTGGCCAGAAACCCAGTGGGCAGAAATACACTGGCCAGAAACACGGTGGTCAGAAACACACTGGTCAGAAACACACTGGACATAAACACATTGGTCAGAAATACAGTGGTCAGAAACACAATGGTCAGAAACACCCTGGTCAGAAACATAGTGGTCAGAAACACACTGGTCAGAAACACACACATCAGAAACACACTGGTCGAAACAAAGTGGTCAGAAACACACTGTCATAAACATAGTGGTCAAAAACACAGTGGTCTGAAACACAGTCGTCAGACACACACTGGTCGGAAACACACTGATCAGAAATGCAGTGGTCAGAAACACAGTGGTCAGAACTACAGTGGTCAGAAACACAGTGGTCAGAAACACACGGGTCAGCAACAAATTGGTCAGAAACACAATGGTCAGAAATACAGTGGTCAGAAACACAGTGGTCAGAAACACAGTGGTCAGAAACACACTGGTCAGAAACATAGTGGCCAGCCACACAGTGGTCAGAAACTCTGGTCAGAAAAACAGTGGTTAGGAACACAGTGGTCAGAAACATAGTGGTCAAAAAGACAATGGTCAGAAACACACTGGGAAGAAATACACTGGCCAGAAACACAGTGGTCAGAAATACACTGCTCAGAACCACAGTGGCCAGAAACATAGTGGTCAGAGAAACAGTTGTCGGAAACAGAGTGGTCAGAAACACAGTGGTCAGAAAAACAGTGGCCAGAAACACAGTTGTCAGAAACACACTGGTGAGAAACACAGTGGTCGGAAACGCACTGGTCAGAAACACAGTGGTCAGCAGCACATTGCTCAGAAACACACTGGTCAGAAACACTGTGGTTAGAAACACACTGGTCGGAAACACTGTGGTCAGAATGACACTGTTAAGAAACACACTGGTCAGAACACAGTGGTTAGAAACACACTGGTCAGAAACACACTGGTCAGAAACACTGTGGTGAGAAACACAGTGGTCAGAAACACATGGGTCAGTTACACATTGGTCAGAAACACAGTGGTCAGAAACGCAGTGGTCAGAATCACAGTGGACAGAAACACACTGGTCAGAAACACAGTGGTCAGAAACACTGTGGTTAGAACACATTGGTCAGAAACACACTGGTCAAGAACACACTGGTCAGAAACACGGTGGTCAAAATTACAGTGGTCAGAAACACAGTGGTCAGAAACACACTGGTCAGAAACACAGTGGCCAAACACACAGTGGTCAGAGACACACTGGTCAGAAACACAGTGGTCAGAAACACACTGGTCAGAAACACAGTGGCCAAACACACAGTGGTCAGAGACACACTGGTCAGAAAAACAGTGGTCAGGAACACAGTGGTCAGAGACACAGTGGTCAAAAACACAGTGGTCATAAACACACTGGGCAGAAATACACTGGCCAGAAACACGGTGGTCAGAAATACACTGGTCAGAACCACAGTGGCCAGAAACGTAGTGGTCAGAGAAACAGTTGTCAGAAACACAGTGGTCAGAAACACACTGGGCAGAAATACACTGGCCAGAAACACGGTGGTCAGAAATACACTGGTCAGAACCACAGTGGCCAGAAACGTAGTGGTCAGAGAAACAGTTGTCAGAAACACAGTGGTCAGAAACACAGTGGTCTGAAATGCACTGGTCAGAAACACACTGGTCAGAAACACAGTGGTCGTAAACACATTGGTCAGAAACACAACGGTCAGAAACACGGAGGTCAGAAACACACTCGTCAGACACACAGTGGTCAGAAACACAGTGGTCTGAAATGCACTGGTCAGAAACACACTGGTCAGAAACACAGTGGTCGTAAACACATTGGTCAGAAACACAACGGTCAGAAACACGGAGGTCAGAAACACACTCGTCAGACACACAGTGGTCAGAAACACACTGGTCAGAAACACAGTGGTCAGAAACACTCTGGTCAGAAACACAGTGGTCAGAAACACAGTGGTCAGAAACATTCTGGTCAGAAACACATTGGTAAGAAACACAATGGTCAGAAAACACAATGGTCAGAAACACACTGGTCAGAAACACGCTGGTCAGAAACACACTGGACATAAACACATTGGTCAGAAATACAGTGGTCAGAAACACAATGGTCAGAAACACCCTGGTCAGAAACACAGTGGTCAGAAACACACAGGTCAGAAACAAAGTGGTCAGAAACACACTGGTCGGAAACACACTGGTCAGAAACACACTGGTCGAAACAAAGTGGTCAGAAACACACGGTCATAAACACAATGGTCAGAAACACAGTGGTCTGAAACACATTCGTCAGACACACACTGCTCGGAAACACACTAGTCATAAATGCAGTGGTGAGAAACACAGTGGTCAGAACTACACTGGTCTGAAACACTGTGGTCAGAAACACAGTGGTCACAAACACAATGGTAAAAAACACAGTAGTCAGAAACACGCTGGTGAGAAACTCACTGGTCAGACACACAGTGATCATAAATGCACTGGTCAGAAACACACTGGTCAGGAACACATCGGTCAAAAACACATTGGTCAACAAAACAGTGGTCAGAAACACAGTAGTCGGCAACACAGTGGTAAGAAACACACTGATCAGAAACACAGTGGTCAGAAACACACTGGTCAGAAACACACTGGTCAGAAACTCACTTGTCAGAAACACAGTGGTAAGAAACACAGTGGTCAGAAACACAGTGGACAGAAACACAGTGGTGAGAAACCCAGTGGTCACAAACACAGTGGTCAG
>SZWC01006223.1:71946-86974 GCA_023375785.1 Penium margaritaceum
AAACACACTGGTCAGAAACACAGTGGTCAGAAACACACTGGTCAGAACACTGTGGTCAGAAACACACATGTCAGAAATACAGTGTTCTGAAACACAGTGGTCAGAAACACAGTGGTTAGAACCACACTGTTCAGAAACACAGTGGTCAAAAATACAGTGGTCACAAACACCGTGGTCAGAAACACACTGGTCGGAAACAGAGTGGTCATAAAGACAATTGTCAGAAACACAGTGGTCAGAAACACACTGGTCAGAAACACAGTAGTCAGAAACATAGTGGTCACAAACACAGTGGTCAGGAACACACTGGTCAGAAACACAGTGGTCAGTAACACACTGGTCAGAAAAACAGTGGTCAGAAACACTCTGGTCAGAAACACAGTGGTCAGAAACACAGTGGTTAGAAACACACTGGTTAGAAACACAGTGGTCAGAGACACAGTGGTCAGAAACACACTGGTCAGAAACACACTGGTTAGAAACACACCCGTCAGAAAGACACTGGTCAGTAACACGTTGGTCAGAAACACAGTGGTCAGAAACACAG
The DNA here is from genome assembly GCA_023375785.1 of Penium margaritaceum. Classification (NCBI taxonomy): domain Eukaryota; kingdom Viridiplantae; phylum Streptophyta; class Zygnematophyceae; order Desmidiales; family Peniaceae; genus Penium; species Penium margaritaceum. The sequence continues at coordinate 72,494 of SZWC01006223.1, forward strand.
TGGTCACAAACACACTGGTCAGAAACACGGTGGTCAGAAGCACAGTGGTCAGAAACACCGTGGTCAGAAACATAGTGGTCAGAAACACACAGGTCAGAAGTACACTGGTCAGAAACACAGTGGTGAGAAACACAGTGGTGAGAAACACAGTGGTCAGAAACACACTGGTCAGACTCACAGTGGTCAGAAACACACTGGTCAGAAACACAGTGGTCAAAAAGACAGGGGTCAGAAACATGCTGGTCAGAAACACACTGCTCAGAAATACTGGGGTCAGAAACACGATGGTCACAAACACAGTGTTCATAAACACACTGGTCAGAAGCACAGTAGTGAGGAACACAGTGGTCAGAAACACACTGTTCATAAACACACTGGTCAGAAACACACTCGTCAGAGACACAGTGGTCAGAAACACAATGGTCAGTAACACGGTGGTCATAAACACAGTGGTCAAAAACATAGTGGTCAGAAACACACTGGTCAGAAACACAGTGGTCAGAAACACCGTGGTCAGAAACACAGTGGACAGAAACACACTGGTCAGAAACACAGTGGTCAGAAACACAATGGTCAGAAATTCAGTGGTCAGAAACACAGTGGTCAGAAACACAGTGGCCAGACACACACTGGTCATAAATGTAGTGGTCAGAAACACAGTGGTCAGAAACACAGTGGTCACAAATACAGTGGTCAGTAACACACTGGTCAGAAACACAGTTGTCAGTAACACACTGGTCAGAAACACAGAAGTCAGAAACACTCTGGTCAGAAACACAGTGGTCAGAAACACAGTGGTCAGAAACACAGTGGTCAGAAACACACTGGTCAGAAACACAGTGGTCAGAAGCACAGTGTTCAGAAACACCGTGGTCAGAAACACACTGGTTGGAAACACAGTGTTCAGAAACACACTGGTCAGAAATACAGTGGCCAGAAACACACTGGTCAGAAACGCACTGGTGAGAAACACACTGATCAGAAACAAAGTGGTAAAAAACACACTGGTCAGAAACACACTGGTCAGAAATACAGTGGTCAGAAACACACTGGTCTGAAACACTGTGGTCACAAACACAGTTGTCAGAAACACAGTGGTCAGAAACACAGTGGTCAGGAACACAGTGGTCAGAAACACAGTGGTCAGAAACACGGTGGTCAGAAACACAGTGGTCAGAAACACAGTGGTCAGAAGCACACTTGTCAGAAACACAGTGGTCAGAAACACAGTGGTCAGAAACACAGTGGTCAGAAAAACAATGGTCAGAAACACAGTGGTCAGAAACACAGTGGTCACAAACACAGTGGTCAGAAAAACAATGGTCAGAAACACAGTGGTCAGAAACACAGTGGTCACAAACACAGTGGTCATAAACACAGTGGTTAGAAATGCACTAATCAGAAACACACTGGTCAGAAACACAGAGGTCATTAACACACTGGTCAGAAACACACTGGTCAAAAAGCACAGTTGTAAGAAACATAGTGGTTATAAACACAGTGGTCAGAAACACACTGGTCAGAAACACACTGGTAAAAAATACAGTGGTCAGAAACACACTGGTCAGAAACACAGTGGTCAGAAACACAGGGGTCAGAAACACAGTGCTCAGAAACACACTGGTCAGAAACACACTGGTCAGAAACACACTGGTCAGAAACACATTGGTCAGAAACACAGTGGTCAGAAACACACTGGCCAGAAACACACTGGTCAGAAACACATTGGTCAGAAGGACGCAGGTCAGAAACACAGTGGTCAGAAATACAATGGTCAGAAACACACTGGTCAGAAACACACTGTTCAGGAACACAGTGGTCAGAAACACTGTGGTAATAAACACAGTGGTCAGAAACACAGTGGTCAGAAACACACTGGTCAGAAACACAGTGGTCAGAAACACACAGGTTGGGAACACGGTGGTCAGAAACACACTGGCAAGAAACACAGTTTTCAGAGACACATTGGTCAGGAACAATGTTGTCAAAAAGACAGTGGTCAGAAACACAGAGGTCAGAAACACAGTGGTCAGAAACACACTGCTAACAAACACTGTGTTCAGAAACACACTGGTCCGAAACACAGTGGTTAGAAACACAGTGGTCTGAAACACACTGCTCAGAAACGCACTGGTCAGAAACACACTGGTCAGAAACACAGTGGTCATAAACACACTGGTCAGAAACGCAGCGGTCAGCACTGCACTGGTCATAAACACAGTGGTCAGAAACGCAGCGGTCAGAAACGCACTGGTCATAAACACGCTGGTCACAAACACAGTGCTTAGAAATACAGTGGTCACAAACACACTGTTCAGAAACACAATGGTCATAAACACACTGATCAGAAACACAGTTGTCAGAAACACAGTGGTAAGGAACACAGTGGTCATAAACACCCTGGTCAGAAACACAGTGGTCAGAAACACAGTGGTCAGAAACACACGAGTCAGAAACACAGTGGTCAGAAACACACTGGTCAGAAACACACTGGTCAGAAACACAGGGGTCAGCAACACAGCGGTCAGAAACACACTGGGCAGAAACACACTGGTCAGAAACACACTGGTCAGAAACACATTGGTCAGAAACACAGTGGTCAGCAACACAGCGGTCAGAAACACACTGGGCAGAAACACACTGGTCAGAAACACACTGGTCAGAAACACATTGGTCAGAAACACAGTGGTCAGAAACACAGTGGTCAGAAACACACTGGTCAAAAATACACTGGTCAGAAACACAGTGGTCAGAAACACAGTGGTGAGAAACACACTGGTCAGAAACACACAGGTCAGAAACACAGTGGTCAGAAACACATTGGTCAGAAACACAGTGGTCAGAAACACACTGGTCAGAAACACACAGGTCAGAAACACAGTGGTCAGAAACACATTGGTCAGAAACACGGTGGTCACAAACGCAGTGGTCATAAACACAGTGGTAAGGAACACAGAGGTCAGAAACACACTCGTCAGAAACATAGTGGTCAGGATCACACTGGTTGGAAACACAGTCGTCATAAACACAATGGTTAGAAACACACTGGTTCGAAACACACTGGTAAGAAACAAAGTGGTCAGAAACACACTGGTCATAAACACACTAGTCAGAAATATTGTGGTCAGAAACATACTGGTCAGAAACACACTGGTCAGAAACACAAGGCTCAGAAACATAGTGGTCAGAAACACAGTAATCAGAAACACAGTGGTCAGAAACACATAGGTCAAAAACACAGTGGTCTGAAACAATGTGGTCAGGAACACAGTGGTCAGAAACACAGTGGGCTGAAACACAGTGGTCAGAAACATAGTGGTCAGAAACACAGTTATCAGAAACACACTGGTCAAAAACACAGTGGTCAGAGACACACTCGTCAGAAACACAGTGGCCAGAAACACACTGGTCAGAAACGTAGTGGTCAGAAACACACTGGTCAGAAACATAGTGGTCAGAAACACAGTGGCAAGAAACACAGTGGTCAGAAACACAGTGGTCAAAAACACACTGGTAAAAAACACAGTGGTCAGAAACACACTGGTCGGAAACACAGTGGTGACAAACACACTGTAAGAAACACACTGGGCAGAACAAAGTTGTCAGAAACACACTGGTCAGAAACATAGTGGTCAGAAACACACTGGTCGGAAACACACTCGTCAGAAACACAGTGGTCAGAAACACATTGGTCAGAAACACGTTGGTCAGAAGCACAGTGGTCAGAAACACGCTGGTCAGAAACACTGTGGTCAGAAACACACTGGTCGGAAACACACTAGTCAGAAAAACAGTGGTCAGAAACACAGTGGTCAGAAACACACTGGATAGAAACACAGTGGTCAGAAACACACTGGTCAGAAACACACTGGTCAGAAACACACTGGTCAGAAACACGGTGGTCATAAACACAGTGGTCATAAACGCAGTGATCAGAAACACAGTGGTCTGCAACGCAGTGGTCAGAAACATACTGGTTAGAAACACAGCGGTGAGAAACACAGTAGTCATAAACACAATGGTCAGAAACAAGGTGGTCAGAAGCACAGTGGTCAGAAACACAGTGGTCAGAAACGCAGTGCACTGGTCAGAAGTGGTCTGCAACGCAGTGGTCAGAAACATACTGGTTAGAAACACAGCGGTGAGAAACACAGTAGTCATAAACACAATGGTCAGAAACAAGGTGGTCAGAAGCACAGTGGTCAGAAGTACACTGGTCAGAAGCACACTGGTCAGAAACACAGTGGTCAGAAAAACAATGGTCAGAAATACAATGGTCAGAAACACAGTGGTCTGAAACACAGTGGTCATAAACACATTGGTCAGAAACACAGTGGTCAGAAACACAGTGGTCAGAAACACACTGGTCAGAAACACAGTGGTCAGAAAAACAATGGTCAGAAATACAATGGTCAGAAACACAGTGGTCTGAAACACAGTGGTCATAAACACATTGGTCAGAAACACAGTGGTCAGAAACACAGTGGTCAGAAACACAGTGGTCAAAAACACAGTGGTCAGAAACACAGTGGTCAGAAACACGGTGGTCAGAAACATAGTGGTCAGAAACACACTGGTCGGAAACAAAGTGGTCAGAAACACAGTGGTCGGAGACACAGTGGTCAGAGACACAGTGGTCAGAAACACAGTGGTCCAAAACACACTGGTCAAAAACACACTGGTCAGAAACACAGTGGTCATAAACACACTGCTCAGAAACACAATGGTCGGAAACGCAGTGGTCAGAAACACCCTGGTCAGAAACACAGTGGTCATAAACATTGTTGTCAGAAACACAGTGGTCAGAAACACAGTGGTCATAAACGCACTGGTCAGAAACATGCTGGTCAGAAACACAGTGGTCAGAAATACAATGGTCAGAAACACACTGGTCAGATCTCATTGGTCAGAAACACACTGGTTAGAAACACACTGGTCAGCAACACAGAGGTCAGAAACACAGTGGTCAGAAACATACTGGTCTGAAACACACTGGTCAGAAAAACACCGGTCAGAAACACACTGGGCAGAAACACAGTGGTCATATACACAGTGGTTAGAAACACACTGGTCAGGAACACACTGGTCAGAACCACAGTGGTCAGAAACACAGTGGTCAGAAACACACTAGTAAGAATTATTGTGGTCAGAAACACCCTGGTCGGAAACACACTGGTTAGAAACACGGTGGTCATAAAGACAGTGGTCAGGAACACAGTGGTCAGAAACACACTTGTCAGAAACACACTGGTAAAAAACACACTGGTCAGAAACACACTGGTCACAAACACACTAGTCAGAAACACACTGGTCAGAAACACACTGGTAAAAAACACACTGGTCAGAAACACACTGGTCACAAACACACTAGTCAGAAACACACTGGTCAGAAACACACTGTTCAGAAACACAGTGGTCAGAAACACAGTGGTCCAAAACAAAATGGTCAGAAACACAATGGTCAGAAACACAGTGGTCAGAAACATGGTGGTCAGAAACAGAGTGGTCAGAAATACACGTCAGAAACACACTGGTCACAAACACAGTGGTCAGAAACACAGTGGTCAGAAACACAGTTGTCAGAAACGCACTGGTCAGAAACACGCTGGTCAGCAACACAGTGGTCATAAATACAGTGGTCAGAAACACACTCGTACGAAACACAGTGGTGAGAAACACAGTGGTCAGAAGAAAACTTGTCAGAAACACAGTGGTCAGAAACACAATGGTCAGAAAAACACTGGTCAGAATAGGAGTGGTCAGAAACACACTGTTCAGAAACACAGTGGTCAGAAATACAGTGGTCAGAAACACACTGGTCAGAAACGCATGGATTAGAAACACAGTTGTCAGAAACACAATGGTCTGAAACACACTGGTCAGAAATACACTGGTCAGAAACACAGTGGTCATATACACAGTGGTCAGAAACACGCTGGTCAGGAACACACTGGTCAGAAACACAGTGGTCAGAGATACACTGGTCAGAAACACAGTGGCCAGAAACACACTGGTCAGAAACACAGTGGTCAAAAACACACTGGTCAGAAATACATTGGTCAGAAACACGGTGGTCAGAAACAAAGTGGTCAAAAACACAGTGGTCAGAAATACATTGGTCAGAAACACGCTGGTCAGAAACACAGTGGTAAGGAACACAGTGGTCACAAACTACCTGGTCAGAAACATAGTGGTCAGAAACACAGTGGTCAGAAACACACTGATCAGAATTAAAGTGGTAAGAAACACATTGGGCAGAAACACAATAGTCATATACACAGAGGTCAGAAACACACTTGTCAGGAACACACTGGTCAGAACCACAGTGGTCATAAACACAGTGGTCATAAACACACTGGTAAGAAACATTGTGGTCAGAAACACACTGGTCGGAAACACACTGGTTAGAAACACGGTGGTCATAAACACAGTGGTCAGAAACACATTGATCAGAAACACAGTGGTCAGCAACACAGTGGTTAGAAACACACTGGTCAGAAACACACTGGTAAAAAACACACTGGTCAGAAACACACTGGTCACAAACACACTCGTCAGAAACACACTCGTCAGAAACACACTGGTCAGAAACACAGAGGTCAGAAACACAGTGGTCGGAAACACAGTGGTCAGAAACACAGTGGTCAGAAACACAGTGGTCAGAAACACGGTGGTCAGAAACGGAGTGGTCAGAAATACACAGGTCAGAAACACACTGGTCACAAACACAGTGGTCAGAAACACAGTGGTCAGAAATACATTGGTTAGAATAAAAGTGGTAAGAAACACACTGGGCAGAAACACAGTGGACAAAAACACACTGGTAAGAAACACTGTGGTCAGAAAGTTACTGGTCGGAAACACACTGGTCAGAAACACGGTGGTCATAAACACAGTGGTCAGAAACACAGTGGTCATAAACACAGTGGTCAGAAACACGCTGGTCAGGAACACACTGGTCAGAAACATAGTGGTCAGAAACACACTGGGCAGAAACACAGTGGCCAGAAACACACTGGTCAGAAACACAGTGGACAGAAACACACTGGTAAGAAACACTGTGGTCAGAAAGTTACTGGTCGGAAACACACTGGTCAGAAACACGGTGGTCATAAACACAGTGGTCAGAAACACAGTGGTCATAAACACAGTGGTCAGAAACACGCTGGTCAGGAACACACTGGTCAGAAACATAGTGGTCAGAAACACACTGGGCAGAAACACAGTGGCCAGAAACACACTGGTCAGAAACACAGTGGACAGAAACACACTGGTAAGAAACACTGTGGTCAGAAAGTTACTGGTCGGAAACACACTGGTCAGAAACACGGTGGTCATAAACACAGTGGTCAGAAACACAGTGGTCATAAACACAGTGGTCAGAAACACGCTGGTCAGGAACACACTGGTCAGAAACATAGTGGTCAGAAACACACTGGGCAGAAACACAGTGGCCAGAAACACACTGGTCAGAAACACAGTGGTCAGAAACACACTGGTCAGAAACACAGTGGTCAGAAACACAGTGGTCAAAAACACAGTGGTCAGAAATACATTGGTTAGAATAAAAGTGGTAAGAAACACACTGGGCAGAAACACAGTGGACAAAAACACACTGGTAAGAAACACTGTGGTCAGAAAGTTACTGGTCGGAAACACACTGGTCAGAAACACGGTGGTCATAAACACAGTGGTCAGAAACACAGTGATCATAAACACAGTGGTCAGCAACACAGTGGTCACAAACAAACTGTTCAGAAACACTCTGGTCAAAAACACACTGGTCAGAAACACACTGGTCAGAAACACATTGGTCAGAAACACACCGGTCAGAAACACAGTGGTCAGAAACACAGTTGTCGGAAACACAGTGGTCGGAAACACAGTGGTCAGAAACACAGTGGCCAGAGACATAATGGTCAGAAACACACTGGTCAGAAACACACTGGTCAGAAACACAGTGGTCAAAAACACAGTGGTCCAAAACACACTGGTCAGAAACACAGTGGTCAGTAACATAGTGGTCAGAAACACGGTGCCCAGAAACAGAGTGGTCAGAAACACGGTGCCCAGAAACAAAGTGGTCAGAAACACACTGGTCAAAAACACACTGTTCAGAAACACTGTGGTCAGAAACACAGCGGTCAGAAACACAGTGGTCAGAAACACAGTGGTCAGAAACAGAGTGGTCAGGAGCATCGTGGTCAGAGACACAGTGGTCAGAAACACAGTGGTCAGAAACACAGTGGTCGGAAACACAGCGGTCACAAACACAGTGGTCAGAAACACGGTGGTCTGAAACACAGTGGTCAGAAACACACTGGTCAGAAACAAACTTGTCTGAAACACAGAGGTCGGAACACAGTAGTCAGAGACACAGTGGTCATAAACAAACCGGTCAGAAACACAGTGGTCAGAAACACACTGGTAAAAAACACAGTGGTCATAAACACACTGGTCAGAAACACAGTGGTCAGAAACACACTGGTCAGAAACACAGTGGTCAGAAACACAGTGGTCAAAAATACAGTGTTCAGAAACACAGCGGTCAGAAACACAGTGGTCAGAAACGCACTGGTCAGAAACACGCTGGTCAGAAACACAGTGGTCATAAATACAGTGGTCAGAAACACACTGGTAAGAAACACAGTGGTAAGAAGCACAGTGGTCAGAAGAAAACTGGTCAGAAACACAGTGATCAGAAACACAACGGTGAGAAACACACTGGTCAGAAAAAGAGTGGTCAGAAACACACTGTTCAGAAACACAGTGGCCAGAAATACAGTGGTCAGAAACACACTGGTCAGAAACACGCTGGTCAGAAACACAGTGGTCAGAAACCCAGTGGTCAGAAACACAGTGGTCAGAAACCCAGTGGTCAGAAACACAGTGGTCAGAAACCCAGTGGTCAGAAACACAGTGGTCAGAAACCCAGTGGTCAGAAACACAGTGGTCAGAAACCCAGTGGTCAGAAACACAGTGGTCAGAAACCCAGTGGTCAGAAACACAGTGGTCAGAAACCCAGTGGTCAGAAACACAGTGGTCAGAAACCCAGTGGTCAGAAACACAGTGGTCAGAAACCCAGTGGTCAGAAACACAGTGGTCAGAAACCCAGTGGTCAGAAACACAGTGGTCAGAAACCCAGTGGTCAGAAACACAGTGGTCAGAAACCCAGTGGTCAGAAACACAGTGGTCAGAAACCCAGTGGTCAGAAACACAGTGGTCAGAAACCCAGTGGTCAGAAACACAGTGGTCAGAAACCCAGTGGTCAGAAACACAGTGGTCAGAAACCCAGTGGTCAGAAACACAGTGGTCAGAAACCCAGTGGTCAGAAACACAGTGGTCAGAAACCCAGTGGTCAGAAACACAGTGGTCAGAAACCCAGTGGTCAGAAACACAGTGGTCAGAAACCCAGTGGTCAGAAACACAGTGGTCAGAAACCCAGTGGTCAGAAACACAGTGGTCAGAAACCCAGTGGTCAGAAACACAGTGGTCAGAAACACGGTGGTCAGAAACACAGTGGTCAGGAACACATTGGTCAGAAACACAGTGGTCAGAAACACAGTGGTCAGAAACACAGTGGTCAGAAACCCAGTGGTCAGAAACACAGTGGTCAGAAACACGGTGGTCAGAAACACAGTTGTCAGAAACACATTGGTCATAAACAAACTGGTCAGAAACACAGTGCTCGGAAACACACTGGTCAGAGACATAGTGGTCAGAAACACACTGGTCAGAAACACACTGGTCAGAAACACACTTGTCAGAAACACAGTGGTCATAAACTTACTGGTCAGAAACACAGTGGTCAGAAACACAGTGGTCAGAAACACAGTGGTCAGAAATACAGTGGTAAGGAACACAGTGGTCACATACTAACTGGTGAGAAACACAGTGGTCAGAAACACAGTGGTCAGAAACACACTGGTCAGAAATACAGTGGTCAGAAACACACTGGTCAGAAACACACTGGTCAGAAACACAGGGGTCAGAAACACAGTGATCAGAAACACACTGGTCTGAAACACAGTGGTCAGAAAAACACTGGTCAGAAACACAGGGGTAAGAAACACAGTGGTCATATACACAGTGGACAGAAACACACTGGTCAAGAACACACTGGTCAGGAACACATTTGTCAGAAGCACATTGGTCAGAAACACATGGTCAGAAACACAGTGGTCAGAAACACACTGGTCAGAAAAAGAGTGGTCAGAAACACAGTGTTTAGAAACACAGTGGTCAGAAACACAGTGGTCAGAAACACACTGGTCAGAAAAAGAGTGGTCAGAAACACAGTGTTTAGAAACACAGTGGTCAGAAACACAGTGGTCAGAAACACAGTGGTCAGAAACGCACTGGTCAGAAACTCGCTGGTCAAAACACAGTGGTCAGAAATACAATGGTCGGAAACACACTGGTGAGAAACACAGCGGTGAGAAACACAGGGGTAAGAAACACAGTGGTCTGAAACAAACTGGTCAGAAACACAGCGGTCAGAAACAAAGTGGTCAGAAACACACTGGTCAGAATCGGAGTGGTCAGAAACACACTGTTCATAAACACAGTGGTAAGAAACACACTGGTCAGAAACACACTGGTGAGAAACACGGGGATTAGAAACACAGTGGTCAGAAACACGCTTGTCTGAAACACACCGGTCACAAACACAGTGGTCATATACACACTGGTCCGAAACACACTGGTGAGAAACACACTGGTCAGAAACACAGTGGTCAGGAACCACTGGTCAGAAACACACTGGTCAGAAACACACTGGTCAAAAACACACTGGTCAGAAACACAGTGGTCAAAAACACAGTGGTCAGAAACGCACTTGTCAAAAACACAGTGGTTAGAAACACAGTGGTCAGAAACACAGTGGTCAGAAACACGGTGGTCAGAAACACAGTGGTCAGGAACACATAGGTCAGAAACACAGTGGTCAGAAACTCTGTGGTCAGAAACACAGTGGTCAGAAACCCAGTGGTCAGAAACACAGTGGTCAGAAACACGGTGGTCAGAAACACAGTTGTCAGAAACACACTGGTAATAAACAAACTGGTCAGAAACACAGTGCTCGGAAACACACTGGTCAGAGACATAGTGGTCAGAAACACACTGGTCAGAAACACGCTGGTCAGAAACACACTTGTCAGAAACACAGTGGTCATAAACACACTGGTCAGAAACACAGTGGTCAGAAACACAGTGGTCAGAAACACCCTGGTCAGAAACACAGTGGTCAGAAACACAGTTGTCAGAAACACAGTGGTCAGAAACACAGTTGTCAGAAACGCACTAGTCAGAAACACGCTGGTCAGAAACACAGTGGTCAGAAATACAGTGGTAAGGAACACAGTGGTCACATACAAACTGGTGAGAAACACAGTGGTCAGAAACACAGTGGTCATAAACACACTGGTCAGAAATACAGTGGTCAGAAACACACTGGTCAGAAACACACTGGTCAGAAACACAGGGGTCAGAAACACAGTGATCAGAAACACACTGGTCTGAAACACACTGGTCAGAAAAACACTGGTCAGAAACACAGGGGTAAGAAACACAGTGGTCATATACACAGTGGACAGAAACACACTGGTCAAGAACACACTGGTCAGGAACACATTCGTCAGAAGCACATTGGTCAGAAACACATGGTCAGAAACACAGTGGTCAGAAACACACTGGTCAGAAAAAGAGTGGTCAGAAACACAGTGTTTATAAACACAGTGGTCAGAAACACAGTGGTCAGAAACACAGTGGTCAGAAACGCACTGGTCAGAAACTCGCTGGTCATAAACACAGTGTTCATAAATACAATGGTCGGAAACACACTGGTGAGAAACACAACGGTGAGAAACACAGGGGTAAGAAACACAGTGGTCTGAAACAAACTGGTCAGAAACACAGCGGTCAGAAACACAGTGGTCAGAAACACACTGGTCAGAAACACAGTGCTCGGAAACACACTGGTGAGAAACACAACGGTGAGAAACACAGGGGTAAGAAACACAGTGGTCTGAAACAAACTGGTCAGAAACACAGCGGTCAGAAACACAGTGGTCAGAAACACACTGGTCAGAATCGGAGTGGTCAAAAACACACTGTTCATAAACACAGTGGTCAGAAACACACTGGTCCGAAACACACTGGTTAGGAACACACTGTTCAAAAACACAGTGCTCAGAAACACAGTGGTCAGAAACAAAGTGGACATAAGCACACTGGTCACGACACACTGGTCAGAAACACACTGGTCAGAAACACGGTGGTAACAAACACAGTCGTCCGCAAAACACTGGTCAGAAACACAGTGGTCAGAAACACAGTGGTCAGAAACACAGTGGTCAGAAACACGGTGGTCAGAAGCACATTGGTCAGAAATACAGTGGTCACAAACACACTAGTCAGAAACACAGTGGTCTGAAAAACAATGGTCAGAAACACAGTGGTCAGAAACACAGTGGTCAGAAACACACTGGTCAGAAACACACTGGTCAGAAACACAGTGTTCAGAAACGCACTGGCCAGAAACCAGGTGGTTAGAAACACAGTGGTGAGAAACACATTGGTCAGAAACACAGTGGTCAGAAACACAGTGGTCAGGAGCACAGTGGTCGGAAACACAGTAGTCAGAAACACAGTGGTCAGAAACACAGTGGTAAAAAACACAGTGGTCACAAACACAGTGGTCAGAAACACGGTGGGCAGAAACACAGTGGTCAGAAACATACTGGTAACAAACTGGTCAGAAACACAGTGGTTGGAAACACAGTGGTCAGAGACACAGTTGTCAGAAACACACTGGTCAGAAACACACTGGTCAGAAACACACTGGTCAGAAACACAGTGGTCATAAACACACTGGCCAGAAACACAATGGTCAGAAACAGAGTGGTCAGAAACACACTGGTCAGAAACACAGTCGTCAGAAACACAGTGGTCAGAAACACAGTGTTCAGAAACACAATGGTCAGAAACGCACTGGTCAGAAACACGCTGGTCAGAAACACAGTGGTCAGAAGTACAGTGGTCAGAAACACACTCATCAGAAACACGGTGGTAAGAAACACAGTGGTCAGAAACACACTGGTCAGAAACACACTGGTCAGAAATATAGTGATCAGAAACACTTTTGCAGAAACACACTCGTCAGAAACACATGGGTCAGAAACACAGTGGTTAGGAACACACTGGTCTGAAACACACTGGTCGGAAAAACACTGGTCACAAACACACTGGTCACAAACACAGTGGTCATATGCACAATGGTCAGAAACACACTGGTCAGGAACACACTGGTCAGAAACACACTGGTCAGAAACACAGTGGTTAGAAACACACTGGTGAGAAACATAGTGGCCAGAAACACACTGGACATAAACACAGTGGTCAGAAACACAGTGGTCAGAAACACAGTGGTCAGAAACACAGTGGTCATAAACACAGTGGTCAGAAACACAGTGGCCAGAAACACACTGGTCAGAAATACAGTGGTCAGAGACACAGTGGTCAGAAACACACTGGTCAGAAACACTGTGGTCATAAACACACTTGTCAGAAACACAGTGGTCAGAAACACACTGGTCAGAAACACAGTGGTCAGAAACACAGTGGTCAGAAACATAGTGGTCAGAAACACAGTGGTCAGAAACACAGTGGTCAGGAACGCACTGGTCAGATTTACGCTGGTCAGAAACATAGTGGTCAGAAATACAGTGGTCAGAAACACACTGGTCAGAAACACAGTGGTAAGAAACACAGTGGTCAGAAACAAACTGGTCAGAAACACAATGGTCAGAAACACAGTGGTCAGAAACACACTGGCCAGAATAAGAGTGGTCAGAAACACACTTTTCATAAACACAGTGGTCAGAAATACAGTGGTCAGCAACACACTGGTCAGAAATGCACTGGTCAGAAACACAGGGGTTAAAAGAGTGTGGTCAGAAAAACACTTGTCTGAAACACACTGGTCCAAAACACACTGGTCAGAAACACACTGGTCAGAAACACAGTGGTCATATACACAGTGGTCAGAAACACACTGGTCAGGAACACACTGGTCAGAAACACGGTGGTGAGATACACACTGCTCAGAAACACAGTGGTCAGAAACACAGTGGACAGAAACACACTTGTCAGAAAACACACTGGTCACAAACACAGTGGTAAAAAACACAGTGGTCCGAAACACACTGGTCAGAAACACAGTGGTCAGAAACACAGTGGTAAAAAACACAGTGGTCAGAAACACGGTGGTCAGAAGCACAGTGGTCAGAAATACACTGGTCAAAAACACACTGGTCAGAAATATGTGGTAAGAAAAACAATGGTCAGAAACACAGTGGTCAGAAACACACTGGTCAGAAACTAACTGGTCAGAAACACAGTGGTCATAAACGCACTGGTCATAAACACGGTGGTAAGAAAAACAGTGGTCAGAAACACAGTGGTCAGAAACACAGTGGTCAG
>SZWC01006223.1:92207-104422 GCA_023375785.1 Penium margaritaceum
TGGTCAGAAACACAGTGGTCAGAAACACAGTGGTCAGAAACACACTGGTCAGAAACACAGTGGCCAGAAACGCACTGGTCAGAAACACAGTGGTCGGGAACACACTGGTCAGAAACACAGTGGTCAGAAACACAGTGGTCATAAACACAGTGGTCAGAAACACAGTGGTCAGAAACGCACTGGTCAGACACACGCTGGTCTGAAACATAGTGGTCAGAAATACAGTGGTCAGAAACACAGTGGTCAGAAATACAGTAGTCAGAAACACACTGGTGAGAAACACAGTGGTAAGAAACACAGTTGTCAGAAACAAACTGGTCAGAAACAGAGCGGTCAGAAGCACAGTGGTCAGAAACACACTGGTCAGAATAAGAGTGGTCAGAAACACACTGTTCAGAAACACTGTGGTCAGAAATACAGTGGTCAGAAATACACTGGTCAGAAACACACTGGTGAGAAACATGGGGGTTAGAAACACAGTGGTCAGAAACACGCTTGTCTGAAACACACTGGTCAGAAACACACTGGTCAGAAACACAGTGGTCATATACACAGTGGTCAGAAACACACTGGTCAGGAACACACTGGTCAGAAACACAGTACTCAGAAACATAGTGGTCAGAATAACAGTGGACAGAAGCACATGGTCACAACACACTGGTCAGAAACACACTGGTCAGAAACACAGTGGTAACAAACACAGTAGTCCGCAACACACTGGTCAAAAACACAGTGGTCAGAAACACAGTGGTCAGAAACACAGTGTTCAGAAACACGGTGGTCAGAAGCACATTGGTGAGAAATACACTGGTCAGAAACACACTGGTCAGAAACACAGTGGTCAGAAAAACAATGGTCAAAAACACAATGGTCAGAAACACAGTGGTCAGAAACACACTGGTCAGAAACACACTGGTCAAAAACACAGTGGTCAGAAACGCACTGGTCAGAAACCAGGTGGTTAGAAACACAGTGGTCAGAAACACATTGGTCAGAAACACAGTGGTCAGAAACACAGAGGTCAGGAGCACACTGGTCAGAAATACAATGGTCAGAAACACAGTGGTCAGAAACACAGTGGTCAGCAACACAGTGGGCAGAAACACACTGGTCCGAAACACACTGGTCAAAATCACACTGGTCAGAAACACACTGGTAAAAAACACACTGGTCAGAAACACAGTGGTCAGAAACACATTGGTCAGAAACACAGTGGTCAGAAACACAGTGGTCAGAAACACAATGGTCAGAAAGACAGTGGACATAAACACAGTGGTCAAGAACACAGTGGTCAGAAACACAGTGGTCACAAATACAGTGGTCAGAAACACAGTGGTCAAAAAAACATTGATCAGAAACACATTGGTCAGAAACACAGTGGTCAGAATCACGGTGGTCAGAAACACCGTGGTCAGAAACACACTGGTCAAAAACAAAGTGGTCAGAAACACAGTGGTCAGAAACACAGTGGTCAGAGACATAGTGGTCAGAAACACACTGGTCACAAACACAGTGGTCAGAGACACACTGGTCAGAAAGACAGTGGTCATAAACACATTGGTCACAAACACAGTGGTCAGAAACACACTGGTCAGAAACATAGTGGTCAGAAACAGAGTGGTTAGAAACACAGTGGTCATATACACTGTGGTTGGTAACTCCCTGGTCAAGAACACACTGGTCAGATACACAGTGGTAAGAGACACACTGGTCAGAAACACATTGGCCAGAAACACACTGGTCAGAAACACAGTGGTCAGAAACACACTGGTCAGAAACACAGTGGTCAGAAACACACTGGTCAGAAACACACTGGTCAGAAACACACTTGTCATAAACACAGTGGTCATAAATACACTGGTCAGAAACACAGTGGTCAATAACACAGTGGTCAGAAACACCCTGATCAGAAACACAGTGGTCAGAAACACAGTTGTCAGAAACACAGTGGTCATAAACACAGTGGTCAGAAACACGCTGGTCAGAAACACAGTGGTCAGAAATAAAGTGGTCAGAAACACACTGGTCTGAAACACAGTGGTCAGAAACACACTCGTCAGAATAACAGTGGTCAGAAACACACTGTTCAGAAACACACTGGTCAGACAAACACTGGTCAGACTAACAGTGGTCAGAAACACACTGTTCAGAACACACTGGTCAGAAATACAGCGGTCAGAAACACACTGGTCCAAAACACACTGGTCAGAAACACAGGGGTCAGAAACACAGTGGTCAGAAACACACTGGTCCGAAAAACACTGGTCAGAAACACACTAGTAAGAAACACAGTGGTCAGAAACACACTGGTCAGGAACACACTGGTCAGGAACACATTGGTCAGAAACACAGTGGTCAGAAACACAGTGGTCAGAAACACACTGGTCAGGAACACACTGGTCAGGAACACATTGGTCAGAAACACAGTGGTCAGAAACACAGTGGTCAGAAACTCAGTGGTCGGAAACACACTGGTCAGAAACACAGTGGTCAGAAATACACTGGTCAGAAACACAGTGGTCAGAAACATAGTGGTCATAAACACAGTGGTCAGAAACACAGTGGTCAGAAACACACTGGTCAGAACACAGTGGTCAGAGACACGGTGATCATAAACACACTGGTCAGAAACAGAGTGGTAAGAAACGCACTGGTCAGAAACACAGTGGTCATAAACACACTGGTCAGAAACACAGTGGTCAGAAATACACTGGTCAGAAACACCGTGGTTAGAAACGCAGTGGTCAGAAACACAGTGGTCAGAAACACAGTGGTCAGAAACACCGTGGTTAGAAACGCAGTGGTCAGAAACACAGTGGTCAGAAACACAGTGGTCAGAAACACAGTGGTCAGAAACGCACTAGTCAGACACACGCTGGTCAGAAACATAGTGGTCAGAAATACAGTGGTCAGAAACACAGTGGTCAGAAATACAGTAGTCAGAAACACACTGGTGAGAAACACAGTGGTAAGAAACACAGTGGTCAGAAACAAACTGGTCAGAAACACAGCGGTCAGAAGCACAGTGGTCAGAAACACACTGGTCAGAATAAGAGTGGTCAGAAACAAACTGTTCATAAACACTGTGGTCAGAAATACAATGGTCAGAAACACACTGGTCAGAAACACACTGGTGAGAAACATAGGGGTTAGAAACACTGTGGTCAGAAACACGCTTGTCTGAAACACACTGGTCAGAAACACACTGGTCAGAAACACAGTGATCATATACACAGTGGTCATAAACACACTGGTCAGGAACACATTGGTCAGAAACACAGTGCTCAGAAACACAGTGGTCAGACACACAGTGGACTGAAGCACATGGTCACAACACACTGGTCAGAAACACACTGGTCAGAAACACAGTGGTAACAAACACAGTGGTCCGCAACACACTGGTCAGAAACACAGTGGTCAGAAACACGGTGGTTAGAAACACAGTAGTCAGAAAGACGGTGGTCAGAAGCACATTGGTCAGAAATACACTGGTCAGAAACACACTGGTCAGAAACACAGTGGTCAGAAAAACAATGACCAAAAACACAGTGGGCAGGAACACACTGGTCAGAAACACACTGGTCAGAAACACAGTGGTCAGAAACGCACTGGTCAGAAACCAGGTGGTTAGAAACACACTGGTCAGAAACACATTGGTCAGAAACACAGTGGTCAGAAACACAGAGGTCAGGAGCACACTGGTCAGAAACACAATGGTCAGAAACACAGTGGTCAGAAACACAGTGGTCAGAAACACAGTGGTCAGAAACACAGTGGTCAGAAACACAGTGGTGAGAAACACAGTGGTCAGAAACACAGTGGTCGGAAACACAGTGGTCAGAGACACAGTTGTCAGAAACACACTGGTCAGAAACACACTGGTCAGAAACACACTGATCAGAAACACAGTGGTCAGAAACATTGTGGTCAGAAACACAGTGGTCAGAAACACGGTGGTCAGAAGCACATTGGTCATAAATACAATGGTCAGAAACACACTTGTCAGAAACATAGTGGTCATAAACACAGTGGTCACAAACACAGTGGTCACAAACACAGTGGTCAGAAACACAGTGGTCACAAACACAGTGGTCACAAACACAGTCGTAAAAAACACAGTGGTCACGAACACAGTGGTCAGAAACACACTGGTCATAAACACACTGGTCAGAAACACAGTGGTCAGAAACGCACTGGTCAGAAACCAGGTGGTTAGAAACACAGTGGTCAGAAACACATTGGTCAGAAACACAGTGGTCAGAAACACAGAGGTCAGGAGCACACTGGTCAGAAACACAATGGTCAGAAACACAGTGGTCAGAAACACATTGGTCAGAAACACAGTGGTCAATAACACAGTGGTCAGAATCACAATGGTCAGAAACACAGTGGACAGAAACACAATGGTCAAGAACACAGTGGTCAGAAACACATTGATCAGAAACACAGTGGTCAGAAACACAGTGGTCAGAATCACGGTGGTCAGAAACATCGTGGTCAGAAACACACTGGTCAAACACAAAGTGGTCAGAAACACAGTGGTCAGAAACACAGTGGTCAGAAACACAGTGGTCAGAAACACAGTGGTCAGAGACATAGTGGTAAAAAACACACTGGTCAGAAACACAGTGGTCAGAGACACACTGGTCAGAAAGACAGTGGTCAGAAACACAGTGGTCACAAACACAGTGGTCACAAACACAGTGGTCACAAACACAGTGGTCAGAAACACAGTGGTCAGAGACACACTGGTCAGAAAGACAGTGGTCATAAACACACTGGTCACAAACACAGTGGTCAGAAACACAGTGGTCAGAAACACACTGGTCAGAAACACAGTGGTCAAAAACAGAGTGGTTAGAAACACAGTGGTCATATACACTGTGGTCAGAAACTCCCTGGTCAGGAACACACTGGTCAGAAACACAGTGGTCAGAGACACAGAAGTCAGAAATACAGTGGTCAGAAACACACTGGTCAAAAACACAGTGGTACGGAACACAGTGGTCACAGACAAAGTGGTCAGAAACACAGTGGTCAGAAACACAGTGGTCAGAAACACACTGGTCAGAATAACAGTGGTCAGAAACACACTGTTCAGAAACACACTGGTCAGACACACACTGGTCAGACTAACAGTGGTCAAAAACACACTCTTCAGAAACACACTGGTCAGAAATACAGCGGTCAGAAACACACTGGTCAGAAACACACTGGTCAGAAACACAGGGGTCAGGAACACAGTGGTCAGAAACACACTGGTCTGAAACACACTGGTCAGAAAAACACTGGTCAGAAACACACTGGTAAGAAACACAGTGGTCAGAAACACACTGGTCAGGAACACACTGGTCGAGAACACATTGGTCAGAAACACAGTGGTCAGAGACACAGTGGTCAGAAACACACTGGTCAGAAAGACAGTGGTCAGAAACACAGTGGTCATAAACACAGTGGTCAGAAACACAGTGGTCAGAAACACATTGGTCAGAAACACAGTGGTCAGAGACACCGTGGTCATAAACACACTGGTCAGAAACAGAGTGGTAAGAAATGCACTTGTCAGAAACACAGTGGTCATAAACACACTGGTCAGAAACACAGTGGTCAGAAATACACTGGTCAGAAACACCGTGGTTAGAAACACAGTGGTCAGAAACACAGTGGTCAGAAACACAGTGGTCAGAAACACAGTGGTCAGCAACGCACTGGTCAGACACACGCTGGTCAGAAAAATACTGGTCAGAAATACAGTGGTCAGAAACACAGTGGTCACAAATACAGTAGTCAGAAACACACTGGTGAGAAACACAGTGGTAAGAAACACAGTGGTCAGAAACACGCTGGTCAGAAACACAGTGGTCAGAAATACAGTGGTCAGAAACACACTAGTCGGGGACACAGTGGTAAGAAACACAGTGGTGAGAAACATAGTGGTCAGAAACACACTGGTCAGAATAACAGTGGTCAGAAACACACTGTTCAGAAACACACTGGTCAGAAATACAGTGATCAGAAACACTATGGTTAGAAACACACTGATCAGAAACACAAGGGTAAGAAACACAGTAGTCAAGAACACACTGGTCTGAAACACACTGGTCAAAAAAACACTGGTCAGAAACACACTGGTCACAAACACAGTGGTCATATGCACAATGGTCAGAAACACACTGGTCAGAAACACACTGGTCAAAAACACGGTGGTCAGAAACACAGTGGTCAGAAACACACTGGTCAGAAACACAGTGGCCAGAAACACACTGTTTATAAACACAGTGGTCAGAAACACACTGGTCAGAAACACGGTGGTCAGAAACACAGTGGTCAGAAACACACTGGTCAGAAACACAGTGGCCAGAAACACACTGTTTATAAACACAGTGGTCAAAAACTCACTGGTCAGAAACACAGTGGTCAGAAACACAGTGGTCATAAACACAGTGGTCATAAACACATTGGTCAGAAACACACTGGTCAGAAACACAGTTGTGAGAGACACAGTCGTCAGAAACACACTGGTCAGAAACACTGTGGTCAGAAACACACTGGTCAGAAACACATTGGTCATAAACACACTTGTCAGAAACACAGTGGTCAGAAACACACTGGTCAGAAACACAGTGGTCAGAAACACAGTGGTCAGAAACACAGTGGTTAGAAACACAGTGGTCAGAAACACAGTGGTCAGAAACACACTGGTCAGAAACACAGTGGTCAGAAACACAGTGGTCAGAAACACAGTGGTTAGAAACACAGTGGTCAGAAACACAGTGGTTAGAAACGCACTGATCAGAGTTATGCTGGTCAGAAACACAGTGGTCAGAAGTACAGTGGTCAGAAACACACTGGCCTGAAACACAGTGCTAAGAAACACAGTGGTCAGAAACAAGCTGGTCAAAAACACAGTGGTCATAAACACATTGGTCAGAAACACACTGGTCAGAATTAGAGTGGTCAGAAACACACTGGTCAGAATAAGAGTTGTCAGAAAAACACTTGTCTGAAACACACTGGTCAGAAACACACTGGTCAGAAACACAGTGGTCATATGCAGAGTGGTCAGAAACACATTGGTCAGGAACACACTGGTCAGAAACACAGTGGTCAGATACACAGTGCTCAGAAACACAGTGGTCAGAAACACAATGGACAGAAACACACTGGTTAGAAATACACTGGTCAGAAACACACCGGTCAGAAACACAGTGGTAGAAAACACAGTGGTCCGAGAGACACTGGTCAGAAACACAGTGGTCAGAAACACAGTGGTCAGAATCACAGTGGTCAGAAACACGGTGGTCAGAAGCACACTGGTCAGAAATACACTGGTCAGAAACACACAAGTCAGAAACACAGTGGTAAGGAAGACAATGGTCAGAAACACAGTGGTCAGAAACACACTGGTCAGAAACACACTGGTCACAAACACACTGGTCAGAAACACAGTGGTCAGAAACGCACTGGTCAGAAACACGGTGCTTAGAAACACAGTGGTCAGAAACAGAGTGGTCAGAAACACAGTGGTCAGGAGCACAGTGGTCACAAACACAGTGGTCAGAAACACAGTGGTCAGAAACACAGTGGTCAGAAACACAGTGGTCAGAAACACAGTGGTCAGGAGCACAGTGGTCACAAACACAGTGGTCAGAAACACAGTGGTCAGAAACACACTGGTCAGAAGCACAGTGGTTAGAAACATGGTGGTCAGAGACACGGTGGTCAGAAACACACTGGTCATAAACAAACTGGCTAGAAACACAGTGGTCGGAAACACAGTGGTCAAAGACACAGTTGTCAGAAACACACTGGTCAGAAACACACTGGTCAGAAAAACACTGGTCAGAAATACAGTAGTCATAAACACACTGGCCAGAAACACAGTGGTCAGAAACACAGTGGTCAGAAACACACTGCTCAGAAACACAGTGGTCAGAAAAACAGCGGTTAGAAACACAGTGGTCAGCAACACAGTGGTCACAAACACAGTGGTCAGAGACGCACTGGTCAGAAACACGCTGGTCAGAAACACAGTGGTCCGAAATACAGTGGTCAGAAACACACTGGTTAGAAACACAGTGGTAAGAAACAAAGTGGTCAAAAACAAACTGGTCAGAAACACAGTGGTCAGAAACAGAGTGGTCAGAAACACACTGGTCAGAATAACAGTGGTCAGAAATACACTGTTCAGAAACACACTGGTCAGAAATACAATGGTCAGAAACACACTGGTCATAAACACACTGGTCAGAAACACAGGGTTCATAAACACAATGGTCAGGAACACACTGGTCTGAAACACACTGGTCAGAAACACACTGGTCAGAAACACACTGGTCAGAAACACGGTGGTCCTATACAGAGTGGTCAGAAACACACTGGTCAGGAACACACTGGTCAGAAACACAGTGGTCAGAAACAGAGTGGTCAGAAACACACTGGTCCAAAACACAGTGGCCAGAAACACACTCTTTAGAAACAGAGTGTTCATGAACACACTGGTCAGAAACACAGTGGTCAGAAACACAGTGGTCAGAAACATAGTGGTCAGAAACACAGTGGTCAGAAACACAGTGGTCAGAAACATGGTGGTAAGAAACACAGTGGTCAGAAACACACTGGTCAGAAACAAACTGGTCAGAAACACAGTGGTCGGAAACACAGTGGTCAAAGACACAGTTGTCAGAAACACACTGGGCAGAAACACAGTGGTCAGAGACACACTGGTCAGAAACACAGTGGTCATAAACACACTGGCCAGAAACACAGTGGTCAGAAACACACTGGTCATAAATACACCGCTGAGAAACACAGTGGTCAGAAACACAGTGGTCAGAAACACAGTGGTCAGAAACACAGTGGTCAGAAACGCACTGGTCAGAAACATGCTGGTAAGAAACACAGTGGTCAGAAATACAGTGGTCAGAAACACACTGGTTAGAAACACAGTGGTAAGAAACACAGTGGTCAGAAACACACTGGTCAGAATAACAGTGGTCAGAAACACACTGTTCAGAAACACACTAGTCAGAAATACAGTGGTCAGAAACACACTGGTCAGAAACACTGGTCAGAAACACATGTGTCAGAAACACATTGGACAGAAACACACTGGTCTGAAACACACTGGTCAGAAACACACTGTTCAGAAACACACTGGTCAGAAACACGGTGGTCATATACACAGTGGGCAGAAACACACTGGTCAGGAACACACTGGTCAGAAACACAGTGGTCAGAAACACAGTGGTCAGAAACACACTGGTCAGAAACACAGTGGCCAGAAACACACTGGTCAGAAACACAATGGTCATAAACACACTGGTCAGAAACACAGTGGTCAGAAACACGGTGGTCAGAAACACAGTGGTCAGAAACACAGTGGCTAGAAACACAGTGGTCAGAAACACAGTGGTGAGAAACACACTGGTCAGAAACACAGTGGTCAGAAACACGGTGGTCAGAAACACAGTGGTCAGAAACACAGTGGCTAGAAACACAGTGGTCAGAAACACAGTGGTGAGAAACACACTGGTCAGAAACACAGTGGTCAGAAACACGGTGGTCAGAAACACAGTGGTCAGAAACACAGTGGCTAGAAACACAGTGGTCAGAAACACAGTGGTGAGAAACACACTGGTCAGAAACACAGTGGTCAGAAACACGGTGGTCAGAAACACAGTGGTCAGAAACACAGTGGCTAGAAACACAGTGGTCAGAAACACAGTGGTGAGAAACACACTGGTCAGAAACACAGTGGTCAGAAACACGGTGGTCAGAAACACAGTGGTCAGAAACACAGTGGCTAGAAACACAGTGGTCAGAAACACAGTGGTGAGAAACACACTGGTCAGAAACACAGTGGTCAGAAACACGGTGGTCAGAAACACAGTGGTCAGAAACACAGTGGCTAGAAACACAGTGGTCAGAAACACAGTGGTGAGAAACACACTGGTCAGAAACACAGTGGTCAGAAACACGGTGGTCAGAAACACAGTGGTCAGAAACACAGTGGCTAGAAACACAGTGGTCAGAAACACAGTGGTGAGAAACACACTGGTCAGAAACACAGTGGTCAGAAACACGGTGGTCAGAAACACAGTGGTCAGAAACACAGTGGCTAGAAACACAGTGGTCAGAAACACAGTGGTGAGAAACACACTGGTCAGAAACACAGTGGTCAGAAACACGGTGGTCAGAAACACAGTGGTCAGAAACACAGTGGACAGAAACACAGTGGTCAGAAACACACTGGTCAGAAACACAGTGGTCAGAAACACAGTGGTCACAAACAGAGTGGTCAGAAACATAGTGGTCAGAAACATAGTGGTCAGAAACACACTGGTCAGAAACACACTGGTCAGAAACACCGTGGTCAGAAACACAGTGGTCAGCAACACGCTGGTCAGAAACACAGTGGTCAGAAACACGCTGGTCAGAAACACTATGGTCAGAAACACACTGGTCGGAAACACACTGGTCAGGAAAACACTGTTCAGAAACATAGTGATTAGAAACTCACTGGTGAGAAACACAGTGGTCAGAAACACAGTGGTCAGAAACACAGTGGATAGAAACACAGTGGTCAGAAACACACTGGTCAGAAACACACTGGTCAGAAACACGGTGGTCATAAACACAGTGGTCATAAACACAGTGATCAGAAACACAGTGGTCAGCAACGCAGTTGTCAGAAACACACTGGTCAGAAACACAGAGGTCAGAAACACTGTACTCATAAACACAGCGGTCAGAAACACGGTGGTCAGAAGCACAGTGGTCAGAGATACACTGGTCAGAAACACACTGCTCAGAAACACAGTGGTCAGAAAAGCAATGGTCAGAAACACAGTGGTCAGAAACACACTGGTCAGAAACACATTGGTCATAAACACAGTTGTAAGAAACACAGTCGTCAGAAACACAGTGGTCAGAAACACAGGGGTCAGAAACACAGTGGTCAGAAACACGGTGGTCAGAAACACAGTGGTCAGAAACATACTGGTCAGAAACAAACTGGTCAAAAACACACTGGTCAGAAACACACTAGTCATAAACACACCGGTCAGAAACACAGTGGTCATAAACACACTGGTCAGAAACACAGTGGTCAGAAACACAGTGGTCAGAAACACACTGGTCAGAAACACAGTGGTCAGAAACACAGTGGTCAGAAACACCCTGGTCAGAAACACAGTGGTCAGAAACACAGTTGTCAGAAACACAGTGGTCAGAAACACAGTGGTCATAAAGGCACTGGTCAGAAACACTCTGGTCAGAAACACAGTGGTAAGAAATACAATAGTCAGAAACACACTGGTCAGAAACACAGTAGCAAGGAACACAGTGGTCACAAACTAACTGGTCAGAAACACAGTGGTCAGAAACACAGTGGTCAGAAACAGACTGGTCATAATAACAGTGGTCATAAACACAATGTTCGGAAACACCCTGGTCAGATCTACGGTGGTCAGAAACACACTGGTCAGAAACACACTGGTCAGAAACACAGAGGTCAGAAACACAGTGGTCAGAAACACACTGGTCTGAAACACACTGGTCAGAAACACACTGCGCAGAAACACAGTGGTCAGAAACACACTGGTCAGAAACACAGAGGTCAGAAACACAGTGGTCAGAAACACACTGGTCTGAAACACACTGGTCAGAAACACACTGCGCAGAAACACAGTGGTCATATACGAAGTGGTCAGAAACACACTGGTCAGGAACACACTGGTCAGAAATACACTGGTAAGAAACACTGTGGTCAGAAACACACTGGTCGGAAACACACTGGTCAGAAACACGGTGGTCTTACACACAATGGTCAGAAACACAGTGATAATAAACACAATGGTCAGCAACACAGTGGTCAGAAACACACTGGTCAGAAACACACTGGTCAGAAACACATTGGTCAGAAACACAGTGGCCAGAGACACAATGGTCAGAAACACACTGGTCAGAAACACGCTGGTCAGAAACACTATGGTAAAAAACACGGTAGCCGAAACACACTGGTCAGAAACACAGTGGTCAGAAACACAGTGGTCAGAAAGACAGTGGTCAAAAACACGGTGGTCAGAAACAGAGTGGTCAGAAATACACTGGTCAGAAACACACTGGTCACAAACACAGTGGTCAGAAACACAGTGGTCTGAAACACACTGGTCTGAAACACACTGGTCAGAAACACAGTGGTCAGAAACACA
>SZWC01006224.1:11618-22292 GCA_023375785.1 Penium margaritaceum
CTCCTCCTCCTCCTCCTCCTCCTCCTCCTCCTCCTCGTCCTCCTTGTCTTCGTTCTCTGAATTTTCCTGGGAAGGCCTTTAGAACAGTCTCTTATCAAACGACGCAACATTGCACAAAAGAGTCGTCCTTTGCCAACAGATGTGGAGGCACTGGCTATCATTGGGAAAACCTTGAATGCATCCCTCAACCTTCTGGGTTAGATCACTATCCACACTGAAAGCAAGGAGAACTCAGTATCAGACGGAGGAGCATGAGGTAGTGGTGGCATTACTCTCCGGGGCATGTGAGAGATTTTTCTTGGGTGCAAATTCTACTGCATCTACCTCCACCATACTCAGTTGGGGTGTCAAGAGACAAGGGTTGGAGGAGGTGCAGTGGTCCTTTTTGGTCTGTGGAAAGCTGGCAACTCAAGAGGGTTTGAGGATGCTTGGATTTTCCGCCGTTGTCTATGCAGGTGTCCATTTGGGGTGGTTGATGCTATGTACGAAAAAGTGTTGGAGGATTCTTTGAAGGTGCCGCGATTGTCCGTGCACATTTCAGGATTTCAACGGGAGCAAGTGCGGAGGTGGTTGGAGGAATGCCACACAGTGTTTGATACAACAGTTGATGATGGGACTGCCCAATTCATGTGACCTGCACACACAATGCCTTTTCGTTCCTTCTAGAGCACTTTGCACAGAGTTTGGAGACAAATGGACCTGGTGATAGGGCAGCCCACTGCATGGAAAATTCGAGAAAATCGCAGCACAGAGAACAAGGACCATCTTCACACACTGATCTTGCATTGCTCTTGAGTGGGGCGGGGGGAGTGTGGATTGGAAATGAGCCACTCCAGCTCAAAAAAGGGAGGAGAACACCAGATGGTCTTCCAAAGAATGCTAGAGGATGATGGCACCTACAGTCAATGTCGAGTGCTAGTGCAAATCAGGGGAAGTTTTGGAGTGAGGTCACTCAAGTTTTCAGGGGAATGACTTAACAACGAGTTTAGTGTTGGGAGTTGAATCAGGTTGAGCTGGGATTCCATGCAAAACCACAGGTCGTTCACGGGTAAGTGTTTAAATTTCTAAGACAATTTGTAAATTGGCGCACACGGTAGTGTAGATTTGTCCGAAAAATCGGCCCAAAACCACTGTTTTGGCTATAACTCTGTGCAGAGGCATCCCAATGCAACATCGTCTGAACCTAGAGATGCAGAATCTCGAGCCGTAAGCTCTGACTGTTCACACGTACAGGTCCGACACTGATCAATGGACACACAATGTAAAACATACAAATCAGGCTCATGACCCAGTCCACCGGGAAAACTCTAGCAACTGTGGAAAAACTGCAGAGCACCCGAGACACCGTGGTAGCTGTCTGGCAGCTGCGGGTGGGTCAAGCCACCACCCGTCTGTCCTCTGGCGCCAGCTGGGTCCACATCAGGGATCTGCACAAGCATGGACACGGCCTAGTGGTCACATTAAGCTGTACAATAGACGGGAACGAATCACATCACAACACTTGGCAAAGCCATCTTTCCCACATTCTTGGGTTCCAAGGGGTCCCCTCCCCCTGCACGCCAACCCCGATGTGTCCGCCGCCACGCATTACCTAGCGCAGCAACAGACTCAGGACCAGCGGCAGACGGTGACCTCCGTCCTTGGCCCCACTCTAGGTGCCGGCCGCAAACAGAAGGACTTTGAAGATGCCGCCTCCACCGCTTCAGGCCGATGAGCAGTTCTGGAGTTTGGAGCTGAGCTTCCGGATCTGGGTGCAGGGTGAGGGCTTGTGGGCATACTACACGCTCCCATATGATACCAGACAGGCCGACCAGTTGTATGACGCTAATTGCGCCGCACGTGCCCTCGTCCTTGTTGCCTCTCCGGCTTTCCGCCTGGCCCTAGAGCCTTTCCTCGGCAACTTCACCGCCGGTGCCACTCCAGACCCTGCAGCCACGTGGCACGTCCTTACTCATCCCCATCAGCTGTCCAGCGAGGCTGAGACCAGTCGTCTGCTGCGAGAGTTTAACTCCCTCCACATGGGGAAGACCGAGACGGTCACTACCTATTGGCAGCGGGCGGAGGACATCCTTCGTCGTCTCGGCAGCTCTGCCCCACCCCCTCTGGCCGCGCTCCTCACCATAAAGCAAGGTGCCACCAACGCGTATGCGGACGTCTTTGTACACTACCCCTAGGACGTCCTCTCCACCATGGCGACCCAGGGAACCCTCATGCCTTAGGCATACAAGCTCTTCCTCCGCATTGAGGAAGCTCGTATGGAGTCCCAATTCTAGCGCGCGGAGGCTCTTGCCTTCGTCGCCTCCCCTGCCGCCGCCTCCGTGGCCGTCGCTTCCCACGTCGCAGCTACCTCATCGTCTTCAGGGAAGAAGAAGCACCGGAGCAAGAAACGCAAGGGTCCACCGTAGCAGTAGCAGCAGCAGTCGTCGACCAAGTCCAGCGGTGGTGGCTCGGTCTGCCACAACTGTGGCCAGCCCAGGCACAGGTGGTACACGTGCCCTCTCCCGATGTGAACCGAGGGGCGCCCGACGTGACGGTCACACACCGAGCCCTTGGGATAAACCTCCCAACCCTCGACCCCTTGGTGTGTGGGCCGACCCTTGAGATGTCGCACGACCCTCTCCTAGCAGCAAGACCACTGCTAGTGACCAAGGTTCCCACCGTGCGACTCTCCCGGCGGCGCTTGTACCAAGGTGCGCTGTGGAAGACTTGTAGGATCGAATGGACCTGTGTGCGGCAATGCTTGGAGAACAAGGAGATTTGGGCAAGAAAAGAATTTTTAGACTTGATAGATCAGTACAAGACAATGTACAAAGTCTCTGGGTAAGATTGGCATGCCTAGATCAACCCCTAGGCTTCCTTATGTACCAGCCCCAATGGGGCAACCAAACGCTACATAGCGCTTGGAAGCCCTCTATCGAGGTGCTCTCATACAAATAACACATGAATCATGTAGTACATGCTGCGAGTTTTCCAACGCACCAAAGAACACCTCAATCCGTGAAGAAACGGCTCAGTTATGGCCGTTTGAGTGCTCCACGCGTGACGACCGCTGGCAGCACCGCCAGCGGGGGTCACGGCCGCCCGAAGCGCCCTTGCTTGCGAATGCAGCTCCAGCTGCCATCTCGAAGTGCCCATGGACCCCAATAAACCTGGCCTCATTGGCTAAGCATCCATCCAGGGGCGCTTCGGCTGCAGTGGGCGAGAAAGTCGCTCCGTCGTGCTCGGGGTCGAACCGGTACGTCTCCAGTATTCTGGAGGTGCGCCTCCCACCTTTGCACGGCCGTATCTTTCTCGTCCATGCACCGAATGACCCGGTTCTTGGGTCGATTTCACACGGTTTTTCACGTAGAATACAATGGGAGTATCAAAGCATGTATCTGACCTCATCATGATGACATAATTACCGCCTCGACCGGCGGCCCCCATAACATCACCCCCCCTCCGAGGGCGCACCGTCCCGGTGCGCTCCTGGTACGCTCGGAGGACCATGTTGACAGCACTGCCCCTGTGGAAAACGGCTTCAGGGACCCAGAAGTTGTGCTCAGGCCCATAGCCGAGGCATTGCACCAGGTACTGCGACCCGTTACCGCGCCGACGGTGCCCGAGAATCTTTTCCACCACATACTCCTCTTCACCCTCCACCAAGATTGGTGGGGGGGGGGGGGGCTGTCCCCGCGCCGCGAACTGCGCATCCGGCTCCTTGTAGGCCTTGAGAAGAGAAGCGTGGAATACGAGATGGATCCCATAGTGGTCCGGCAGCTCCAACTCGTAGCTCACCGCGGACTGCTTGACCGGGAAAGGGCCCACCCACCGTGGCTTGAGCTTGTCGCTGCTCATCCCCGCCAGCTGCAGGTTCTGCGAGCTCAGCAGCACTTGTTGTCCCACCGAGAACTCCTCGGCTGTCCAGTGCTTGTCCGCATGCCGCTTCATCTGCTGTTGTGCCTTGTGTAGCGCCTTGTGTACACCGCGCCACACCTCTGTGAAGTCAATTGTAAACTGTTGCACCGCGGGTAGGTCCGACCCCGTTGCCATGTCTAAGGGACATGCAGGCTGCACCCCATACACCACCTCAAAGGGCGACCGCCCCGTAGAACCATGCACTGCTGAGTTGTAGGCAAACTCAGCCACCGGGAGCTTGCATTCCCATCCCTTGCCATCCGGCTCCAAGATCCCCCGCAGTAGCTGCTCCATGGTCTGATTGGTGCGCTCAGTTTTGCCATCTGTTTGGGGATGGTAGGCCGAAGAAAGAGCCACATGGGTGCCCAGCTTCTTGAAGAGTTCCTCCCAAAACCGAGAGGTGAAGGGCGGGTCGCGATCCGAGACCATGCACTTCGGCACCCTGTGCAGTTTGATGACGTGTTGCAAGAGGAGTTGAGCCGTCTCTGCTGCTGTGACCTTCTCCGTACATGGAATAAAGTGCGTCATTTTGCTGAACCGGTCCACCACCACCAGCACCATGGTGTTGCTCGTTGCATTCCGTGGAAGTCCCCCCACAAAATCAAGTGAGATGTCCGTCCACGGACGTTCCGGCACCGGTAGCGGCTGCAGCTCCCCTGGCACCTGTGCCCTCCGTGACTTGATTCTTTGGCACGTGTCACAGCTGCTCACGTACTCCTTGCAATCTGCTCCCATCGTCGCCCACCAATATTGGCGCGCAATCGTCTTAATGGTCTTGTCGTAGGTGAAATGACCACTGTAGTGCGAGTCATGCGCCTCTTCCAACAGCGCTTGCCGCAACGACGCATTCCGCCGCACCACAATCTGGTTCCCCTTCTCACCCCGCCAATACTGGCCGTCCCACTTGCACCCCTTCACCGTACTTCCGGCAAAGTCCTCGTCCTCCGCATACCCGTGTGCAAACAGGCTGCGGACTATTGTAGATCCCGCCAGCACCGTGATCGCATGCACGCCCAAGTCCGGGCGACGCAAAAGCGGGTCCGCTGGATTGATCCTCCCTGGTTTATACTTGATCTCATAGTCGAAACCGCTCTCCAGCAGCTCCATCCACCGTGCCTGACGACGACTCACGTTCGGCATCGACTTGAGGTACTTGAGCGCGTAGTGGTCCGTGTGCACCACATACCAACGCGCCTCAAGGTAGCACCTCCATTGCTTGAAGGCCTGGACCACCGCGAGCATCTCCTTCTCGTGGATCCGGTAGTTTAGCTCAGCCCCTTTCAGCTTCTTGGAGTAGTATGCAATGGGCTGCAACCCCTTCCCTTGGTCCTGCATCAACACCCCGCGGATCGCATAGTCGCTTGCGTCCGTCGCCAACACGTTCTCCTTACTCGTGTCCGGATGCACCAACACCGGGGCTTGATACATGGCAGCCTTCATTGCACTGAAGGCTTGTCTTTCCTTCGCACCCCACTCCCATTGGCGCCCCTTCTTGAGCAAGTCTGTCAAGGGTGCCCCCATTGCCGCGTGCCCCCGGATAAACCTCCGGTAGTAGTTCGTAAAACCCAGAAAAACCTGGATATCAGGCACGCACGCCGGCTCTGGCCACTCCTTCACTGCTTCCACCTTTTTGGGGTCCATGCGGATTCCCCTCCCGCTGACAATGTGCCCGAGGAACTCCACCTCCTGCTTGGCGAATTCACACTTGCTGAGCTTGGCAAACAGGTGCTCCTTTCTCAGCACTTCCATCACCGTCCGCAGGTGCTCTTGGTGCTCCTCCATCGTTCGCGAGTATACAAGGATGTCGTCGAGGAAGACGACCACGAACTGGTCCAAGTAGGGGTGGAACACCCGGTTCATCAACGCCATGAACGTAGCAGGAGCATTCGTTAGCCCAAAAGGCATCACGAGATACTTGAAGTGTCCATAGCGCGTCCAAAACGCGGTTTTTTCCACATCCTCCTCCGCAATGCGGAGTTGGTCATACCCCGACCTCAGGTCCAGTTTGCTGAATACGCGTGCGCCTCGTAGCTGGTCAAACAGCTCCTCGGCCCGCGGCAATGGGTAGCGGTTCTTCACCGTGATGTTGTTGAGCGCCCGGTAGTCCACGCACATCCGCAGTTCTCCTGAATTCTTCTTGACGAACAGCACCGGTGCGGCGTATGGAGACACCGACGGTCGAATGAAGCCTTGGTCCACCAATTCCCCCAATTGCTTCTTGAGCTCCGCTAGCTCCGCGTCGCTCATGCGGTTGTAAGACCGCACCGTTGGTGAGGAACCTGGCACCACCTTGATCTTGTGGTCGATGTCGCGCCGCGGTGGCAGCCCCTTTGGCAAGTCCTCCGGGAAAACGTCCCCAAACTCCTTGAGCACCTCCCCAACACCAGGAGGCAACTCTGGAGCCCCCGCCCCTTCCACCGGCTGCCCCTCTGCTGCTTCAACCGCTGCAATCTGCTTCTCTGCTGCTTGTTGTGGACTCACCCATGCCAAGTAAACCTGGACACCCTTGCGCTCGCACCGCTTTAGCTGCTGCAAGTTGATGACGCGTAGCTGCTTCCTCGCTTCCGCCATTTCCGACTCCTTCTCCTCACCCCGCCACAAAGGCAAAGTGATGTTTTTCCCGCCCGCCTTCACGACCACCCGGTTGCACCTCCAATCCACCTCCGGATTCCAAACGTGCAACCAATCCCGGCCGATCAAGCAATCGTAGTCATCCATAGGGCAAGTGTGGAACTCCATGTTGCACACCACCTTGCCCATATGGACGTTGTGCTTGACGAGAGGCCTGTCGCACTCCACCACTCTGGACACATGCCGCGCCTTGGCCGACGTCCCCGGCTGCCGTGCGAGCTCCAACCTCGTCGCCAACCTGTCAAAGAAGCTATGGCTTGCACCGCCATCTAGCAGCCCGCGTAGCTTCCTCCGACCTTTGAAACTCCCCTCCGGAATCTCAAGAACAAGCTCCAGGATGATCCCTGGAAATTGCCGGGTCTCACCTTCATTCCGCAACAACACTTGAGGCAGCTCCTTAATCGGCAAAAGCCTTTCATGGCTGGTGCTGTCTTTTACGGATGAAAGACTTGGAGTAGTAGGTCGTCCCCTCCTCATTGCTTCTGCCCGTTTCCCTGCTGTGCCTTACGCTTGGGGCAATCCCGCTTACGATGACCCTCCTCACCACAAACCCAGCACTTGCCTCTCGGTCCTTGCTGCCCGCCCGCACCCTGCTGCCCGGTTTGGATTGCATCCACCTCCATGGGCACAGCCTGACCCGGCTGCTCCACCCGTGGTTGTGTTGCATAGCTGGTCCGGTGCGCATTGTAGCTGACTGCGTTGATGCGCTCCGCCGCCGAGACCAACTCCGCAAAGGTCCGCAACCCGAGCACTACGAGTTCGCGTGGGACGTGAGGCTTCAGGCCGTCGTGGTAGCGGTCGTACGCCTCCGCGTCCGAGAGGTCATTGATCTGCACCGCCAAAGCCATGAAGCGTGTAGTGTAGTCCTGGACTGATCCGCCTTGCTTGATGTGCTTGATCTTGTCACATGCGACCCGGCTGCCGTTGAGGAGGTCGAAACGCGCCTGGAGCATCGTCTCGAACTGCTCCCACATCTCTGGCTTCTCCGTCAACGCCCGCGCACCGAGCTGCACTTCCCGCCCCAGCGGTAGACTCAACAGTGGCTGAAGCTGTGCACCAGCCCCAAGCCCGCCCGGCAACCCAGCGGCGTTCCGCCGGCACAATGCCGACCACCACTGCAGCGTCATTCCCCGGAGTAGCGTAGGTGCATACTCCAGTCTTGTGGCATCTTCTCCCATGGGAACACCCAACGCCGTGAAGTTCGAGTTCACCGTGAAGAGCCACTCACGCGCACTGCCCTTGCCGGTGTAGAACTCCTGCTCCTTCGGCTTGGGCCGTCGAAAGGCAGGTGCGGATGCCAACGCAACACCCACCAACGCACTGCTCCCTTGGCCGACGTACCTCGCCTCAACCTCCGCGCACAGCTGCTGGTTCTCTTGACGCAACTTGTCAAGAGCACGCCGGATCTCCTCCATGAGGTAGGCCTGGTCGTACGCCGCTGCCGCCATGGTTCCGGTTGTGCCAAAAAAATTCTGGCCAAAACGCAGTTGTGGCAGATCTGTTGTATCCCTTGGGTCCGCGCAAAGCTGAGCAAACGTCCACAGGCTCTGATACCAAATGTGAACCGAGGGGCGCCCGACGTGACGGTTACACGCCGAGCCCTTGGGATAAACCTCCCAACCCTCGACCCCTTGGTGTGTGGGCCGACCCTTGAGATGTCACACGACCCTCTCCTAGCAGCAAGACCACTGCTAGGGACCAAGGTTCCCGCCGTGCGACTCTCCCGGCGGCGCTTGCACCAAGGTGCGCTGCGGAAGACTTGTAGGATCGAATGGTCGTGTGCGTGGCAATGCTTGGAGAACAAGGAGAGTTGGGCAAGGAAAAAATATTTAGACTTGATAGATCAGTACAAGACAATGTACAAAGTCTCTGGGTAAGATTGGCATGCCTAGATCAACCCCTAGGCTTCCTTATGTACCAGTCCCTATGGGGCAGCCGAACGCTACATAGCGCTCGGAAGCCCTCTATCAAGGCGCTCTCATGCAAATAACACATGCATCATGTAGTATCGCTGCAAACTTTCCAACGCACCAAAGAACTGTCAACCGGCCTGAGGCAAACGGACTAGAAAACAGGGCCGACACAATAGCACCTACGTCCGCTCCTAGCATTTCAGCTAGGAGAAGATATCACCCTTAGGATCACGGTTCCACACTGAGCAGTTCCTAGGCAATCACTTGCTAGCAACTGTGTCCACTTAACACTTGGTCACTTTCGCGCGAGGTGCTAGTCAAAGACTAACTCCTGGGGCTTAGACCAACCAGTGTCTTCTTTATACTGTTCCTTAGTTGGACAACTCTGTGAGGAGCATCTAAGGCCAGATTGTGTAATTAGAATGNCAGTGGCCATGGGGCATAGAAGAACAACAATCTCTCCCTTGCACCGTAGGCCACCTGCTGTGGTAGTTTTCTTCGGCATGAACCTGTAGCTCTAGGTTGTGTTTGTGCATGTCAGTTTTTTTTTTTTGGTCTTTAGTTCTCATCTCTTGCATCCACCATGCCGACTCCTCGAGCACCTGCGACATGCAAATCACTGTCTAGCGGCTTTGTCAAGAATTCCGCGAGCATTTTCTTGGTTGCGACGTGCTCCAGTTCCACGACACCCTTGGCGATAAGGTCACGTGAGTAGTGGTACCGAATATCGATGTGCTTTGTACACCGGGAGATCATGTCGTCCTCTGCCATAGCCATGGCACTTTGGTTGTCGATGCGGATGACCGTTGCCTCCTCTTGTGGTGCCTTGATCTCATCAAGCAAACTGCGAAGCCACTGTGTTTCCTTGCACACTTCGGAGAGTGCAATGTACTCCGCCTCAGCAGTAGAAAGCGAGACGCAGTCCTGCTTCCNACATGAGGCTTCCAACGGCGGACTGGTATGGAATGTTTTGCATCTCCCGCCGGTCTGCCTCGTTGCTTGGTGACATGGAGGAGGAGAGCTTGCAGTCGGAGGGCATGGGGGTGCTGACGGGCTTGCAGTCCTCCATGTTGTAGCACTTCAAGATGTCCATGATGTACTTGGTCTGGTTGAGCTCGGTGGTGCCTGCTTTGCGGTTGCGGTGAACAGCAATCCCGAGGTAGTACTCGAGAGGTCCCATGTCCTTTATCTTAAATCTGCTGGCAAGATTTTTCTTGAGGTCCATGAGGGCCTCCTGCGAGGAAGAACACATGATAAGATCATCCACGTACAACGCCACTCGTAGCAAGCCACGTTCGTCCTCCCGCACATAGACGCTAGGGTCATTTTTGCAATGTGCGAAGGAGATCTCAGCCATGAAGCTGTCCATCTCCTTGTACCGGATCCGTGGGGCCTGTTTCAGTCCGTACAACGCCTTCACCAGCTTGCACACCTTACCCTCGGGTGCTTTGACACCTTCCGGTACCTCCATTAGCACCTCCTTGTCGAGCTTCCCATAAAGGAAGGCTGTCTTCACATCCATCTGGTGGATCTCAAGGTCTTTGGCGGCAGCGACAGCAAGCAGGGACCTGATGGAGGCAAACGTGACGACTGGTGCGAAGGTCTCATCGTACTCAGAACCTGCGCGCTGTGAGAACCCTTTCGCCACGACCCTTGCCTTGTACTTGTCGATGCTATCATCTTGCTTCCGCTTCAACCTGAGCACCCACTTTGAGCCCGCCACGTGAGCGTTAGCGGGTCTGTCCACCAGCACCCATGTGCCATTTTCTTCGATGGACGCGAGCTCGCTGTCCACCGCCTCCTTCCACTTGGCCGCATCGGGCCTTGCCAGCGCTTCAGCCACAGTGAGCGGCTCTCCCTGAGCCAAACAGGACCAGCTCAGTCCAGTCCAGCTTCCAGTGTCAGCGTCGTACTTTGGAGTTTGTTTTCTTTGTCGTGTGCTGCGACGTTGCATTGCTGGTGGATGTTTGCCATGCTGTTGCTCCTGTGGTGTTGGCTGCCCTGGAGTTGAATTTTCCTCTTTTGAAGAGCCACTGGCCTCCGAGCTGGTCTCAGAGGCCTCGGACGTCTCCGACTCTGTGTCGGAGCTCGCCGCTGCGTCAGCCTGCGCAGCCGCTCCCCCTGGCACACCACTCTTCTTCACGGCCTGCCGCACTGGTACCACTTGCCAGTTTTCAGGAGCTTGATCTCCTGACTCTAGCAGCACCAACCACTCTCCCTGTTTTGGAGCTTC
>SZWC01006224.1:23043-55652 GCA_023375785.1 Penium margaritaceum
CAACCGCATCCTTCTTGCAACCATCCATGCCACGGACCAGCTGTTGTTGCTGAATGACTTGGAGCGTGCTGTTTGCAACGTGCCCAAAGCGTCTGTGCCACAGATCAGTGTCTTCGTCCTTTGCGGCAGAGGATGCTTTTTCAGTTCTTGTTGGTGTGCTCTCCTGTGTTGGTGCCGAGACCACTGCCTCCGCTGCACCCGCATGACCCTCGTCTTCCGAGGTCTTTGCTGCCATTGTCTGCAATACGTAGAGTCCGTCAACCCGTGGAACCTGTGCCACGAGATCTTTGTTGGCATAGAGGACCTTGATGTCCTCGTTCCTGGCGATGACCGCCTTCTTCTGTGTGAACACCACTGTCATGTCGTTGTCCGTTATCTTTGACACGGAAAGACGGTTTGCCGCAAAGGAGGGCATGTAGACCACGTCACGTAGCCGTAGATCCTTCTCTACACCATTAAGGTTGATGCTCACCAGCTTGTCTCCCACGCCCTTTGCGTTGACGACACTGCCGTTTGCACATCTGAACCACCGATCGGTGGGGCCGATGGAGACAAATCCAGCCTGGTCGTTACTGGAGTGATGATCGGTGCCAGAGTCGAGCCCAAAAGCTCCTTGCCTGAGCAGCGCCGCTCCTTTTGCTGGAGGCGTGCTCTGCGCCATCATGTTGGTGGCTTCTTTGCCACCCTTTTTGTTGCCTTTATTCCCACCGCTTCCGCCGTCTTCCTTCTTTGGCAACCTGCACTCTCTTGCCCAGTGCCGAGGTTTGCCGCAGTTGCGGCAGTTACCCTGTCGCTTGGGAGCCTTGCCGCCATTGTTGCCTCCGCCGCCACCGCTTCCGCTGCCGCCTTTCTGACCAGAGGCTGACCCTTTGCTCCCGCGGCCACCATAGCGTGCGGTATAGGCTGAGAAGTTAGCCTCACTTTTGCTGCGGCGCATGGCCTCGTTTTGCACGTACTCGGACATTGCCGTGTACGTCAGGACGTCCTCCTTCCAGCCGCCCATGACGGTGATCATTGGACTCCAGCTCTCCGGTAGCGCCATGAGGAGGATCATGGCTTGCATGTTCTCGTCAAGGTCCCAGTTCATCTGGCGAGCCTCGCCAAGGAGTCCTTCAAACTCCTATAGGAAATCGGGGATTGATTTGCCCTCATTCACCCGCATGCTGATCAGCCGTTGTAGGATGAATAGTCTGTTCGCGAGGGAGGTGGATTGGTGCACGCGCTTGAGCTCGTCGTAAGCTTCGGAAGCCAGCGTGTACCCGGCAATGATGGGAACATACTTCTTGGCTATCGCGTTGCTGAGGAATGACATTACAATATCATTTCGATCCATCCAAGCCTCATGCTCAGATGTGCCTTCCGCGGGAACCTGCTCCTCTCCCTTCAGTAGCTTGATGAAGCCGCGCACTTTCATNGCCAGCTCAAACTGCCATCTCCAAAGGGGGAAGTCAATCCCCTCGAAAATGGGGATTCCTCCCAGGGGTCCAAGACCTTGTGGCAGTGACATAGCACTCACATTTGCTCTAGTGGTCTGCCCTGTGGTAGCCACTGTTGAGCTTGAGGACTGCCCTGCGACAGCCCCTACTTCTCCCGATGGGTCAACCATTTTTGTTGCCCTTGTCTGGTTCCCACGTCTCTGCTGCGTTGAGGCCGATGTAGGCTGATGTTAGCTGATGTCTGCTACCGGTTTTAGGATGCAGATCCGTTGCTTACCCCTCCAGCCGATGTTCTCCTGCAGACAGAGAATATATTTACACCAACACACCCAGGGTCTTGCCACCAAGGGCAGAGCTTGTCCTGGTTGGGACACAAGGGTCGTGCCTCCAAGGGCAGAGCTTGTCCTTAGTCCCTGTGTGCTAAGTGCAGACCAAGCCATTAGAGCTGATGAAGCTGATGGAGCTGATGGAGTTGATGGAGCCGGCGTGTGCACCTGGAGAGAGCGTACCAGAGTTGAGCGAAGCGTGCCTTACAACTGGTCAGTGTGGGCCCATAACCCTTTGTCAACCGGCCTGAGGCAAACGGACTAGACAACAGGGCTGACACAATAGCCCCTGCCGTCCGCTCCTAGCATTTCAGCTAGGAGAAGATAGCACCCTCAGGATCACGGTTCCACACTGAGCAGTTCCTAGGCAATCACTTGCTAGCAACTGTGTCCACTTAACACTTGGTCACTTTCGCGTGAGGTGCTAGTCAAAGACTAACTCCTGGGGCTTAGACGAACCAGTGTCTTCTTTATACTGTTCCTTAGTTGGACAACTCTGTGAGGAGCATCTAAGGCCAGATTGTGTAATTAGAATGAGGAATGAGCTTGGTACATATAGTCCTAGGCCTGGCTTCTAAGGTGTGTGGATAGTGACACTTTTGGGGTGGTCACTCCACACCACCTCACCAGTCCGCCAATTGGCGCATCCACTGACTGCCAAGTGGCGCACTCTCCTCATGCATGGAGAAATGTCTAAGAAACTTCCCCTATGCTAGAAGGTCAAAAAACCTCCTGCGCACATCAAGGCTCGATCGCAGGACCTGTTGTCCCTAAGTCCAACATGCTATCCGTTGCGCTACACTTCTGGTGTCTCGCTTGGACTTGCACCACGAACAAGGTTTGGGGGACTTACTCCAAGGGAGCAGTGCATGCCCAACCTGTCCGTCAACCCATAGCAGTGGCATGGGGCATAGAAGAACAACAAGAACGCCTCAATCCGTGAAGAAACGGCTAAGTTATGGCCGTTTGAGTGCTCCTTTGCGTGACGGCCGCTGGCAGCACCGCCAGCGGGGGTCACGGCCGCCCGAAGCGCCCTTGCTTGCGAATGCAGCTCCAGCCACCATCCCAAAGAGCCCATGGACCCCAATGAACCTGGCCTCATTGGCTAAGCATCCATCTAGGGGCGCTTTGGCTGCAGTGGGCGAGAAAGTCGCTCCGCCGTGCTCGGGGTCGAACCGGTATGTCTCCAGTATTCTGGAGGTGCGCCTCCCACCTTTGCACGGCAGTATCTTTCTTGTCCCTGCACCGAATGACCCGGTTCTTGGGTCGATTTTGCACGGTTTTTCACGTAGAATACAGTGGAAGCATCAAATCATGCATCTGACCTCAGCATGATGACGTAATTACCGCCTCGACCGGCGGCTCCCATAACACCCGACGGACGAGGCGCACGTCGTCGCCACCATGCATCGCCAGCGGGAGCGTTGTCTGCCTCTGCCGCCGTAGCTTTCACCGGCCCTGACGCCTTGACCTCGTCGAGCAGCTTTGCCACTTCGACGGATCCACCAGTCTAGCAGACACCTGCGTCGCAGCAATACTATGTGCAGCCATCGGCACCTTCGTTTCCTTCACCGGCACAGTCCTTCCCTTACCCGCGCTCTGTTGCCATCACTCCGCGCTCGGTCTAAACTCCCGGACCATCCTCTCGTGAGCGTCAGCTGGAGTAGTTCATCGCGCTCTAGCTCGGCCTGCCTCGCCCTCCCCCCAGGGAAGTGCGAGTTGCGTCTTCTTGCTCTCCTGCCGAGTCCTGCATAACTAAGTGTGTGCTCCGATCGTGTCCCGTTTCCTCGTCTGTCTTGTCGCCTCTCGTGGTCTCCTCTACCCACTTCCATGAGGACGTTGCGTGGATTGATGATTGGCAGTCCCGTTTTGTACCCCCTTCCACCGCGTCCACGTCTCTTACTTGCTGCCATGTGACCGTTACCGATCTGGCGAACCCGGTCCAGGACCCTGCTGAGACCTGGATCATGGACTCCAGGGCCACGCATCACATGACGGCCTCCTGAGAGGCCTTTAGCATGCTCGGTCCTGTTGGCAATGTCTCCGGTGTCCGGACGGGCCCGGGACAGGTGTTGCAGGTCTGCGGTTTTGGTGTCGTTCGTTTCCGTGGTCCTGTAGGTGATATCTTTCTTACTGATGTCCTCTTCGTCCCAAGTCGCAAGCTCAACCTCCTGTCCGTCGCTGCCCTTGACCGTATGAGCATGAACGTTGTCCACTCGCGTGGTATTGGCACTGTGTCATTGCGTCCGTCTGGTCTTGTCATACTGCACGCCACCGACATGACAAACTGTGGCATGTCCCTCGTCTGTCCTCCTCTCCTTCAGTCTTGTCCCCGTCGGCCGCCACTGGCCATGTGTTTGTCACCGGCACGCTCACTCCTCAGCATTCCCACCTCTTGCAGGACTGCCTTTGCCACATCCACTTTGTTGTAGTCGATAGCATGCTCCGCACCCAACCGGCCAAGGGCCTTGACCCGGAGACTTTCCCTCTCCCGTGCCCCACAGAGTGTATTGATTGCGCTCAAGGCAAGATGCGCCGGTCCACATACCTTTTGTCTTCCTCCCGTGCATCCGCCCCTCTTGACCTGGTCCATTCTGACGTCATGGGCCCTCTTTTCAACGAGTCCGTCGAAGACCATAGCCGCTATGTCCTCACCCTCACTAACGACTATTCTCACTACCGCTGGGTCTTCTGCTTCGGCAGAAGAGCGATGTCGCCCACGCCATCCAAGAATAGCTTGCCCTTTGAGAGCGCGAGAGTGGTTGCTATCTTCTCCGCTTTCGCTTTGATTGCGGTGGTGAGTAATGGGTGAGACCACGACCTTTCTCGCCTCCCGCGGTATCCACCATGAGACGTCCGTGCCTTACACGCCCGTCCAGAATGTGGTCTCCGAACAGTGGAACCGCACCATGGCCGACGACGTCCGCACCATGTGGGTCTAGTAGGGTCTCTCCGATGGCTTCTGTTTTGAAGTCATAGCCTACATGACATGGGTCTGGAACCGGATTCCCCACAGTCCCCTTGCCCGCCAGTCCACGCCATACCAGCATTGGTGCGGTCAGGACACTGACCTCCGCCCGGTTTGCGTCTCGGGCTGCGTGGCCATTGTGTGGTTGCCCGTCCTACAGCAAAGCGGCAAGCTCACCCCTCGCGGACGTCCTTGCACCTTCCTCGGTGTCTCTTGTCAGTCCAAGGCGTGGCGCTTCTGGGATCCATCCCGGCGGTGCATCATCGAGTCCCACGATGCCCACTTCTTCGAGGACTTACTTCCCCATGACCTCATTTGCTCTGGCTTATCCGTGTCTATCCCGTCGCGTGGGGGAGTGGTTAGTCCGTCCTCTGTCCTGTCCCTTCTGGGTGACACATCCCTCAGCCCCCCGGGGTTGGCAGCCCCAGTCGCGCAAACTGGCGCCCCTCGGCCGGCNCGGCGGTGCATCATCGAGTCCCACGATGCCCACTTCTTCGAGGACTTACTTCCCCATGACCTCATTTGCTCTGGCTTATCCGTGTCTATCCCGTCGCGTGGGGGAGTGGTTAGTCCGTCCTCTGTCCTGTCCCTTCTGGGTGACACATCCCTCAGCCCCCCGGGGTTGGCAGCCCCAGTCGCGCAAACTGGCGCCCCTCGGCCGGCAGCCCCAGTCACGTCCACTCCCCCCTCGGGCCGACAGCCCCAGTCGCGCACACTGGCCCCTCCGGGTTGGCAGCCCAAGTCGCGTCCAGTGGTCCCTTCGGGCCGGCAGCCCTAGTCGCGTCCACTAGCCCCTCTGGGCCGGCACCCCTCGTCGTGTTCACTGGCCCCTCCGGGCCGGTAGTCCCAATCGCATCAATTGGTCCCCTCCGGGCCGGCAGCCCTAGTCGCGTCCACTGGCCCCTCCGAGCGAGCAGCACGAGTCGCGTCCACTAGCCCCTCCGGGCCACCAGCCTTA
This sequence comes from Penium margaritaceum, assembly GCA_023375785.1. Taxonomy (NCBI): domain Eukaryota; kingdom Viridiplantae; phylum Streptophyta; class Zygnematophyceae; order Desmidiales; family Peniaceae; genus Penium; species Penium margaritaceum. Next base: position 28,732 of record SZWC01006224.1, read on the forward strand.
GTCGCGTCCACTGGCCCCTCAAAGCCAGCAGCCCCAGTAGCGTCCACTGGCCCCTCCATGCTAGCAGCCCCAGTCGCATCCGCTGACCCCTCCGGGCCAGTAGCCCCGGCTGTATATGCTAGCCCCTCTTGGCCAATAGCCCCATCCGCCTCCCTTGGCCCGTTGGACTTATTGCAACATCCTTCCTTGCCATGCTACATGCGTGGCCTAGGTGGCAGCCTCCGACATAGGCCGTCGCTGAGCGCGCAGACCGTGGCACCGCACTCTGTGGCACCTCGGCCTCCTGTGGCTCCACGTGTCTCCTCCACTCCCACGGTCGTGAGTGGGGATCCTGGCACCAAGGCCCTCGGCCTGACCACCTCGGCTATCATTGTAGACCTTCACCTGAGCTCCACACTAGGCTACACCTTGTTTCATCACGAGCATCAGCACGCTATCGTGGCTGCACTTGCGCACATCCCACCTGGAGCTCGGGACGCACACATTCTCTTAGTCCACTCCATAGCATGCCCGGAGGACCTAGCCTACCTGCGCGAGGTACGAGCCTCTCCTGAGGACGTACACTGACATGCTGCCTGCAAAGATGAGCTCCCTGCCATCCGACAGCACCACGAGTACGACCTCGTCGACCTTCCTCCAAGTCGGAAGGCCATCGGCACCAAGTGGGTCTTTCGGTGCAAGTGGAAACCCGACGGGTCCTTGGACAAGTACAAGGCCCGCCTCACAGCCAAGGGGTTTGCCTAGATCTCTGGGGTCGATTACAACCAGATCTTTGCCCCAGTTGGCCGGTTCTCCACTAGCCGAGCGCTCTTTAGCTTGGTTGCTCAACATGGATGGGAACTGCATCACATGGGTGTGAGCAACGCTTTTCTCCATGGCTCACTGGAGGGTGAGGAGCTCTACATGGTGCAGCCCCTAGGCTTCGAAGATGGCACTAGGAGAGTCTGGCGGCTGCGGCAGGCCCTCTATGGCCTCAAGCAGATGCCTCGGTGCTGGAACCGGGAGATCAACATCACTCTCCTTTGCGGCGGGCTCCAGCGCAGCACCATTGACCCTGCACTATTTGTCCGTTCGCGAGGCCAAACTTTTGCTTCTATTCTGGTTTACGTCGACGATCTCCTCATCACGTCGCTAGACACGGCTGCCATCCAGCGTGTCAAGGACTTGCTGCACGCCGCCTACCAGATGAAGGATCTCAGATCTGCCCGAGTCTTCCTGGGCATAGATCTTGAGCATGACCGCTCCCAAGGCTTCTCGCACATCCACCAGGCTGCCTGCAGACTCTGTCCACCCGCTTTGCAAAGGACCTGCCACTTGTGCCGATTGCATCTTCACCCATATCGCCAGATGGCCACGTGAAGCTGAAGAGTCCTAATCCAGCTGTTGTGGGGGAGCCAGTTGACGTGACCACATACTTGCTAGTCATCGGGTCATTGATGTTCCTGGCAACGACGACACGCCCAGACATCGCGTTCGTTGTCAACCTCCTGGCCCAGTTTTCTCAGGATCCGCGTCACCTCCACTTCGAGGCCGGGATCCGAGTACTGCGCTACGTCGTCTCGACTCCTCGGCGAGGTCACATGTTCCGCTGCCAGCCGTCTGTTGTTGCGGTAGGCTACACCAACAATGACAAGGCCAGTAGTTCAGACGGTAAGGTTTGCCCAGGCTGGATCTTTCTGATTGGCGGCACAGTTGTATCCTAGCGCAATGGCAAGCAAGGGTGCATTGCACGCAGCACTGCTGAGGCTGAGTACGTTACTCTTGGCTCAGGTGCATGTGAGAGTGTGTGGTTGCGTTGTCTGTTATCTGAGTTGCGTCCGTCTGTGGCATCCATCACGTTGCATTGTAACAATGAGAGTGTCATGGCCATTGCTGACAATGATGGCGTGCATCACACCCACAAAGCACATCAACGTTGAGTATCACTATGTGCGTTCGTTGTTGCATGACGACAACATCACCATCGTGTGGGTTGACACAGCACGGCAGTTGGCTGACTTCTTGACCAAGGCACTCAAGCGCGACTCTTTCAAAAAGGCTGTGAGTTTGGTAGGCGTGCGTCTGTGAGTTGCTCTCTTTGTCCCTGCATGCATTTCTACGTGGCCTGGGGGAGTCTGGTTGCTGACTGTGTCTCTGCCCACACATGTGCACTATGCCTGTGAGTCATGGGGGAGTTTTAGTTTTCGTGCATCTCTCATTGTACTCTGTTGTGTCCTCCCGGGTTGTGTACACCGGCGTGCAGATGACTGACGGCGAGATTCGACATTGCTGGAGTGTCGCTCTGTGGAGTCGAGACACGCTGAGGTTCACTCACAGTTTGCCGGAGCCTCCTCACTTCGGCAACGTTCTCAGCTCCATTGGCGGGCCTCCTCAGCCGTCGGGTCGTTGGCGGTCACTGCCCCTGTAGATGCTGTATGCATCCACCCAGCGCTGTTTGTGGTTGTGGCATTGCGTCTACAGCATCATCCTATGCCTAGGGCCCATGTCTCCTGCTGTGTGGCCCTGTTTGGCATCACTGACTGTCATAGGCACTGCCTAGGTTGAGGCAGCCGTAACTCTGTGCTCATGTTTTTCTAGCTGAATCTGATCGTACGACTATGTTTGCAGCGTTGGCATTATGGTATGGTTCATTTTTTAGGCAAAACGAACGATGCCCGGGTTTTGGGCTGTTGGGTGTCTTTTAGGGCTCACCGAGAAAATTGTGCCTGCCAGAGACAAGGTCTAAGACTATTTTTTGATTGGCTCGTTAGCTGAGTGACAAGTTCTACACTAGTGGGGGGGAGCTAGAACTTGGAGAGGTCTACTATTGTTGCTCAGTCTTCATTCCTATTTGGTTACTTTCAGTTTCCAGTTGCTTTATGGCGCTAACAATGGTGCGCGCACTTCTGAGCAACAAACCAATAGCTTCCACACTTAGCCTCTAGAGCAGCAGCCTGAGGGGGCAGCAGACTTAAGCAATGAGCGTGGAAGCCCGCACGCTGCATCAACAACGTTGCTGCCCCAACCTGTCGCCTAGCATTTTTGCAGACATACACATGAAAGTGTAACGCGATACGTTTATGTGTATACATCAAAACATACATGCCTCATAAGTGGGCATAGTCGATCGTCGAACAGCACGCGTGTGGAGTCGCGTCGTGAGTGGTCGGATTCAAAATCTCCGTCGAGAAATCAGGGTCCTTCGAGAATTGACGGTGTAGATGCGAGATGTGTCTTTACGAATCCAAATTCATCTCTGTGCGTGGAGAAAATGACCGAAAGGTCGTGACACTTCAATCCTAGATTCTCGAAATTGGTTGCAGTTCTCAATACATGCGAGAAGTTTTGTCGGGGGGCGAGGATGGTTGACCGAATTGCCCTCGAGCGTTGGAGTGAAAATCGAGGTCTTGTTGCGCGGTGGACCATTTGTGTAGTGACAGAAAAAACCCCCTTAGGAAAGATTAGGGACTCGTGTAAGCCTGGTACGTAACACTCCCCCCCTTTTAGCCTAGACATCCCGGCGCGCGTAGTGATGTGGCTCCTTGACGGCGGTAGTATCCGTCGATCAGGCGATCGACGTCTCAGATGTTGTCGTGGGATTCTGAATTGTTGTGTGCGGCATCATAGCCATGCCACTAGACAAGATATTATGTCATTTTGCCATATCGTTGATGGCCGAGGATGTCCTCTATGATGACGTACACTGTGTCCTCGTCCACTTTTAGAGGAGGAGGGGGAGGGACATCCCTGCCGGGGAAGTTCTCTTTGGGGTCTTAGTAGTGCATGCATTTGCTGACATGGAACACCGGATGAACTTGCATAATGTCTGGGAGTTTGAGTCGTGCAACAATGGGGTTTTGCATGCGCTCCATCTCAAACGGTCCCAACAATCGGGGTTTGAGCTTTGAACAATGGATTCTGTGGAGTTTGATGTTGGCCAAATTGAGAAGGACTTTGTAGCCAGTGAAAAAAAATGTCGTCGTTGCGATGTTGGTCCGTTGCTCATTTCATTGCTGCTTGTGTCTTCCCGAGCGTCTGTTATGTTTCATCCCAGATGGTGAAGTCGCGGCGTTTGACATCAACCGCGGGAATGGTGCTAAAAGGAAAACTATGCAGCAGGTTGGGGCAGCAGCGTTGTTGATGCAGCGTGTAGGCTTCCACTCTAGTTTCTTAAGTCGGCTGCCCCCTCAGTCTGCTGCTCTAGAGACTTAGTCTGGAAGCTCTTGGTTTGCTACTCAGAAATACGCGCGCCTGTGTTAGTGCGAGACAACAGCTGAAAACTGAAAGTGACTGATTAAGAATGAACAATGAGCAACAATGGGAGACCCCTCCAAGTTCTAGCTCCCCCCACGAGTGTACAAATTGTTACTCAGCTAACCAGCCAATCAAAAAAAAGTCCTAGACCTATTTTCTGACAGGCAGGGTTTTCTCGGTGAGCCCTGCCAGACGCCCGACAGCCCAAAACCCGGGCATCATTCATTTTAACTAAAAACTGGACCATACCATAAAACCGACACTGCAAACGCAGTCGTGCAGTCAGAATCATCTAGGAAAAAAAGCGGCTGCCCGAACCCAGGCAATGCCTAGGACAGTCCACGATGCCAAATAGTGCCACGCAGCAAGAGACATGGACCCTCGGCAGAGCATGATGCTGCAGACGCAATGGCACAGTCAAAACCAGCGCTGGGAGCATGCAGACATCATCTGCGATGGCAGTGACCGCCGGCGGCCCGACTGCCGAGGAGGCCTGCCGATGATGCTGAGGACGTCGCCGGAGGGAGGAAGCTCTAGGGAACTGCGAGAGGACCTCAGCGTGCGTCGGCTCCACCGGACGACACTCTAGTAGCGTTGAGTCTTGCCGTCAGTCATCTGCATGCCGATGTACACAAGTCGGGAGGACACAACAGAGCACAATGAGAGATGCACAAAAATCCAACACTCCCCATGACTCACAGGCGTAGTGCACATGGACGGACAGAGACACAGGCAGGGACAAAGAAAGCCGCTCACAGACGCACGCCAACCAAACACATAACCTTCTTGAACGAGTCGTGTTTCAGTGCCTTGGTCAAGAAGTCAGCCAGCTGCTGTGTTGTCTCAACCCCTACAATGCTTATGCTGCCGTCATGCAACAGTGAATGCACAAAGTGATACTCAACGGTTATGTGCTTCGTGCGTGTGTGATGCATGCTGTCATTGATGCAACTCGGACAACAAACGACACAACCACACACTCTTAAACGCGCTTGAGCCAAGGGCCACGTACTCAGCCTCAGCAGTGCTGCGTACAATGCACCCTTGCTTGCCATTCCACCAGGACACAGCCGTGTCGCCGATTAGAAAGATCCAGCCTGTACGACTGTTGCCGTCTGGACTGTGGGTCCTTTCACTGTCAGTGTAGCCCACCGCGACGACAGACGGCTGGCGGTGGAACATGAGACCTCACTGAGGAGTTGAGACAACGTAGCGCAATACTCGGATCGCGGCCTCAAAGTGGAGGTAACGCGGCTCCTAAGAAAACTAAGCCAGGAGGTTGACGGCGAACGCAGTGTTTGGGCGCGTCGTCATTGCCACGAACACCAGTGACCCAATAACTCACTGATATATGGTCACATCAACTGGCTCCCCCACAACGGCTGGGTCAGGGTTCTCGTTCAACCTCACCTGGCCATCAGATAACATGGGTGAAGATGCGCTGGGCACGAGGGACAGGTCCGCAATAAAACGAGTGGACAGTGCATGCACATAGGCAGCCTGGTGGACATGTAGAATGCCGAGGGAGTGATCATGCTCGAGCTCCATACCCAGGAAGACGGGCAGACCCCAGATCCTTCATCTGGTAGGTGGTGTGCAGCAGGTCCTTGACACGCTAGATGGCACCCATGTCGAATGACGTAATGAGGAGATCATCAACGTAGACCAGGACAGTGGCGAGGGTCTCGCCTTGTGGGCTGACAAACAATGCGGGGTCAACAGTGTTGCGTTAAAGGCCGCCACGAAGGAGCGTGCTTCAAACCGCCGCAAAGGAGCGTGCTTCAAACCGCCGCCGTTCCAGCACCGAGGCGACTGCTTCAGACCGTAGAGGGCCTTCCACAGCCACCAGAATCTCCCAGTATCGTCGTCAAAGCCCAGAGGCTGTACCATGTAGAGCTTTTCACCCTCCAGTGAACCATGGAGGAAGGCGTCACTCACGTCCATCTGATGCAGCTCTCACCCATGCTCGGTAACCAGGCTAAAGAGTGCCCGGCTCGTGGAGAACCGGCCAACTTGGGCAAAAATCTCGTTGTAATCGACCCTAGGGACCTGAGCAAACCCCTTGGCTGTGAAGCGGGCCTTGAACTTGTCCAAGGAACCGTCGGACTTCCATTTGCGCCGAAAGACCCACTTGGCATCTATGGCCTTCCGACCTGGAGGGAGGTCAACGAGGTCATACACGTGGTGCTGCCGGATAGTAGCAAGCTCGTCAGTGCACGCAACAATCCCATTGTGCGGCCTCAGGGGAGGCTCGAGCCTCACGCAAGGTGGCTGGGTCCTCCGGGCATGCTATGGAGGGGACTGAAAGAGCGTGTGCATCTCCAGCTCCAGGTGGGATGTGTGCAAGTGCAGCCATGACAACATGCCAAAGCTCATGATGAAGCATGACGTAGCCAAGTGTAGAGCTAAGATGAAGATCTATAATGATAGCCGAAGTGGTCAGGTCGAGGGCCTTAGTGCCGGGTTCCCCTCTCACGACCATAGGAGTGGAAGAGACACGTGGCGCGACAGGGGACGGAGACGCTATTGGGCGAGGTGATGTGGTCAGCTCGCTCGCTGACGGTCTGGGTCGGAGGCTGCCGCCTGGGCCACGCGTGTAGCACGGCAAGGCAGGAGATGGCACGGACTCAGATGGGCCGACGGAGGCGGATGGGGTTGCTGGACCGGAGGGGCCAGCGGACGCAACCAGGGCAGTTGGCTCGGAGGGGCCAGCGGACGCGACTAGGGCCGCCGGCCCAGAGGGGCCAGCGAGCACGACTGGGGCAGTTGACCTAAAGGGACCAGTGGACACGACTGGGGCGGCTGGCCTGGAGGGACCAGTGGACGCGACTGGGGCGGCTGGCTTTGAGGGACCAATGGACACGACTGGGGCTGATCGCTCGGAGGGGTCAGCGGGCGCAACTGGGACAACCAGCTCGGAGGAACCAGCGGGCAAGACAGGGCTTGCTAGCTTGGAGGGGCCAACGGGCAAGATTGGGGCTGCTGGCTCGGAGGGGCCAGCGGGCGAGACTAGGGTTGCTGGCTCGGAGGGGCTAACGGGAGAGACTGGGGTTGTTAGCTCAAAGGGGCGAGCGGGCGCGATGGGGGCTACTGGCTCGGAGGGACGAAGTGATGTGCCTCTCTGAAGCGGCATGACGGAGGACGGACTCACCACTCCCCAACGCAATGGGAGGAACACCGACGAGCCGGAGTGAACGAGATTGCACGGAAATAGTTCCTCAAAGAAGAGGGCATCGTGGGACTCGACGATGTAGTACCGAGAGGGATCCCAGGAGCGCCAAGCCTTGGATCGACGAGAAACACCGAGAAAGGTGCAAGGACGCCCACGGGGGATGAGCTTGCCGCCCTGTTGTAGGACGGGAAGCCAAACAATGGCCACACAGCCCTAGTCGCGAGCAGGGCAGGAGTCGGCTCGTTGACCGCACCAATGTTGGTACGGCATGGACTGGTGAAGAAGGGGTCTGTGGGGAATCCGGTTCCAGACCCATGTCATGTAGGCCATGGCTTCAAAATAAAAACCATCGGAGAGGCCAGACTCAACCCGCATGGTGCGGACGACGTCAGCCATGGTATGGTTCCACCCCTCTGAGACGCCGTTCTGGGTGGGCGTGTAGGGTGCGGACGTCTCGTGGTGGATACCGTGGGAGGCGAGGAAAGTCGTGGTCTCGCCCATGTACTCACCACCACGATCGGAGCAAAAGGGGCAAAGAGATCGACCACACTCGCGCTCCGCAAGGACAATCCAGTCCTGAATGGCACGTACGACATCGCTTTTCTATCGAACGCAGAAGACACAGCGGAAGCAAGAGTAGACGTCCGTGAGGGTGAGGACATAGCGGCCGTGCTCTCCGACAAACTCGGTAGGGAGAAAACCCATGATATCGGAATAGACCAGGTCTAGGGGGGTGGATGCACAGGAGGAGGACAGAGGGCATGTGGAGCAGTGCATCTTGCCGTGAGCGCAATCAACACACTCTGTGGGGCACGGGAGAGGGAAAGTCTCCGGGTCAAGGCCCTTGGTGGGCTGGGTTCGGAGCATGCTGTCTACGGCAGCAGAGTGGACGTGGCAAAGGAGGTGGTGAAGGAGTCGGGTGTATTGTGGAGAGAGCGTGCTGGTGACGAACAAATAGACTGTGGCAGCCAACAAGGAGGCAAGGGAAGGAGAGGAGGATAGGCAAGGTACGTGCCACAGGTTGCCATGGGCGGTGGCGTGCAAAACAACAAGACCAAACAGACGGAAAGACACAGTGCCAACACCACGCAAGTGCACATTTTCCATGCTCATGCAGTCAAGGGCATTAAGAGATAGAAGGCTAAGCTCAAGACCTTGGACGAAGAGGACATCGTTCAAGAAGATATTACCGGCAGGACCACAGAAATGAACGGCGCCGACATCGCGGACAGGTAACACCTGTCCGGAGCCCGTCCGGACCTCGGAGACATCGCCAAAAGGACCAAGCATACTGAATGCCTCGCGAGAAGCCGTCATGTGATGCGTGACTCTATAATCAATAATCCAGGTCTCAAAAGTCAATAATCCAGGTCTCAAAAGGGTCAATAATCCAGGTCTCAAAAGGGTCTTGGAACGGTGTCGCCAGATCACTGACAGTCACATGGCAGTAAGCGAGAGACGCGAACGAGGTGGAAGAGAGCGCGAACCGAGACTGCCAATCATCAAGCCATGCGACGTCGTCACGAAAGGGGACAAAGGAGATCACATGGGATGGCGAGACATACAAGGAAGTAGGACACGACCACAGCTCAAGCTCAGTCAAGTAGGGCAATGGGGATGAGCAGGAGGTCACGCAACTCGTACTTCCCTTGGGGGGGAGGGCGAGGCAGGCCGAGTTGAAGCGGAATGAGCTCCTCCAGCTGACGTTCGCGCATGGACGGCCCAGGAGTGTAGCCTGAGTGTGGAGTGATGGCACCGGAGCCCAATTAGAAGGAGGACTGCCCTAGTGAAGGGAACGGAGGCGCCGACAACTACGGATGATACTACTGAGGAGCCGACATCTGCAAGTCGCGGTTGGAGGAGTGGAGCCGCTGGACAGAGTCGAGGCGTCAGGGGTGCCAACAGCTACGGCGGAAGAGGCAAGACGGCACTCCTGCTGGTGAAGCATGGTGGCAATGACGCGCGCCTTGTCCGTCGACATCGGACACGTGTACCACCCGTGCCCTGGCTGGACACAATTGTGGCTGACTGAGCCACTACTTGACCCAGTCGACCACTATTGCTGCAGCTGCAGCTGCTCACCCTTGCCCTTCTTGCTCCAGTGCCTCCTTTTCCCCGGTGACAAGGAGCTGGTGGAGGAAGAAGCGGCTGTGGGGGAAGCGACTACCACGAAAGCGATGGCAGGGGAGGCGAGGACCTCTGTGCATTGGAGATGGGACTCCAGATGCGCTTCCTCAATCCTCAGGAAGAGCTCGTATGCCCAAGGCATGAGGGTGCCCTGGGCTGCCATGATGGAAAGGACGTCCTGGGAGTAGTAAACAAAGATGTCCGCGTATGCGCTAGTGGCACCGCACTTGATGGTGAGGAGCGCGATCAGAGGGGGATGGAGCATAGGTGCCTAGGAGGCGGAGGATGTCCTCAGCCCGCTGCCAGTACGCGATGACTGTCTCGGTCTCCCCCATGTGCAAGGAGTTGAACTCCCGTAGCAGACGGCTGGTCTCAATGTTGATAGACAGGCAATGGGGATGAGTGAGGATGTGCCACGCAACTACAGGGTCTAGGGTGCCGCCAGTGTTAAAGTCACCAAGAAAGGGCTCTAGGGCCAAGCGGGAAGCAGGAGGAGCGACGGGAACGGGGGTGTGTACGGTACGACCGGCGTCATACAGCTAGTCGGCCTGGGTGGGATCGTACGAGAGGGTGTAGCATGCCCATAGACCCTCACCCTACGCCCAGATGTAGAAGCTGAGCTCCCAGCTCCGGAACTACTCGTCGGCCTGAAGTGGTAGGGGCGGTGTCTAAAAGTCCTTTTGCCTACGACCGGCGCCCAGAGTGGGGCCAAGGACGGCAGTCACTGTCTACCACTGGCACTGAGTCTGCTGCTACGCCGGGTAATGCATGGCTGCTAACACAACGGGGCTGGTGTGTCCACGAGGAATGAATGGCAAAGGGGCACTCGCGGTAGTCTGTGAGGCCAGTGGCTGCAGTGCTGCAAGCTGTTGCATCAGGGCGATGAGCTATTGCTGAATGGCAGTCAGGGGGTTAGAGGTGCCGGCGCCGACGCCGACACCTCTGGGCGGCTGCTGCTACTGCTGTTGCTGTTGTTGTTGTTGTTGCTGCTACTATTGCTGCTACTATTGCTGCTGTTGCTGCTGTTGCGGCTGCTGCTGCTGCTAATGCTGCTACTGTTGGTGCTGTTGCAGCTATAGCTACTGCTGTTCCTGGTTCCGCAGTTGCTACTGCTACTGCTATTGCTGTAGCTGTTGCTACTGCTACAACTATTGCAGCTGCTGCAAGAGAAAAGGGGGGTACCCCCCTGGGGGCCCCCCCAACGGAGGAGGACCCCTCCCCACTAGGGCTATTAGCCATGGTTTTGGTGCCCCCTTCTCTTTGTTTTGTTTTTTTTGTGTGTTTTCTGTGCTCTTGATGTCAGCAGTGATGTCAGCCTAGGATAGTTGGCGTTAATAGCTGCTGTGGCGTAATATGTTACTGCTGCTACGATAAGGTTTCTTCCCCACCCTTGTGCCCCTTTTTCTTATAACGTCAGTAGTGACATCAGTAGTGACGTCAGAGGCTGGATGCGGATGTCAGCAGCGGCAGTGGTTAGGGTTGCTGCTGTACAGCTACAGTGGCTGCTATTGTTGATGCTGGTGCTGTTGCGGTTGCTGCCGCTGCCACTCCTTGTTGCTGTTGCTATTGTTGTTGCTGCTGCTGCTGCTATTGTTGCAACTGCTGTTGCAGCAGCTACTGCTGCTGCTGCTGAGGCTTTTGTGGTAGCAGCAACTACTGTTGCTATTGCTGCTGTTGCTACTGTTGCAGCTGCTGATGCTGCTGCTGTTGCTGCGGCTGCTGTGGTAGCAACAACTATTACTAGTGCTGTTGCGTGCTGCTTCAAGTGTTGTGGCTGCTACAACAGGTGTGGCTGCCGCTGCTCGGGTGGGGGATTTTTTTTGTTAGCCTTTTTCCTTCTTTCTTCTCGTCTTTTCCAGCAAGCCTCGCTGCTCGCTGTGGGCAGCGGGCTATGAGCCGAGAGCTCGCTCCTCGTTGTTAGTAGCTCGCTGCTCGCAGAGAGCAGCGGGCTTGCTGCTTACAGCCTGCTGCTCGCAGCGAGTTGCGGGCTGCGAGCAGCAGCAGTTGCTGCTTGCTACTGTCGGCTGCTGCTCACTACTGCTGCTGCTATAGTCGACTATTACTGTTGCTTGCTGCTGCTTGTTGTTCCAGCTGCTACAACTTGTTATTGTTGGTGCTCACTGCTGCTGCTGCTGTTCGTTGCCGCCGCTATTGCTGCTGCGAGCTGCTACTACTGGCCGCCGATATTGCTTGCTACCGTAGGCTGCTGCTACAAGCTGCTGCTACTGCTGGCTGCTGATACTACTACGAGCTGCTACGAGCTGCTATTGCTACCGGGCTGATGTTGTTGCACGCAGCTGCTACTGGCTGCTGTTGCCTGTGTTTGCTGCAGCTCCCTGCCGCTGCTGTTGCTGCAGGCTGCTGTTGCTGCTCGCCGGTGCCAGTCACTGCACCTGGGTGACGTCGCCACATGCGTCGTCGCCTGCAGGTGTCGGACGCGGCCTGCCGCTCACCGCCTCGCGTCACGCGTGGTGGTGAGTGCTGCCAGAAAATATCTGGCATTATTTCCCCTGACCAATTGGCCATGGGAAAATATCTAGAGCCGCCACCAGGCGGGTCAATGCTGCCAGAAAACATCCGGCAGCATTTCCCCTACACTGGCGTGTATGGGGGTCCACCGGCATTGTCTGGTACCTGTACGCCAGTCTTCTGCTGCTGCTCCTACGCTCTAGCTCTGATACCAAAAAGGAAAACTATGCAGCAGGTTGGGACAGTAGTGTTGTTGATGCAGCGTGCGGGCTTCCGTGCTAGTTGCTTAAGTCTGCTACCCCCTCAGTCTGTTGCTCTGGAGATTAAGTCTGGAAGCTCTTGGTTTGTTACTCAGAAATGCACGCTCGAGTGTTTGCGCCAGAAAGCAGCTGAAAACGGAAAGTGATTGATAAGGAATGAAGAATGAGCAACAATGGGAGACCCCTCCAAGCTCTAGCTCGCCCCCACAAGTGTAGAACTTGTTACTCAGCTAACCTGCTAATCAGAAGATAGTCCTAGACCTATTTTCTGGCAGGCAGGCTTTTCTCGGTGAGCCCTGCCAGACGCCCGGCAGCCCAAAACCCGGGCGTTGTCCGTTTTGCCTCAAAACTGGACCATACCATAATGCCAACGCTGCAAATGCAGTCGTGTGGTCAGAATCAGCTAGAAAAATAGCAGGAAAGAGTTATGGCTGCCCGAACCCAGGCAGTGCCTACGACGGTCAACGATGCCAAACAGTGCCATGCAGTAAGAGACATGGACCCTAGGTAGAGCACGATGCTGCAGACACAATGGCACAGTCAGCACCAGCGCTGGGAGCATGCAGATAGCATCTGCGGTGGCAGTGACTGCCGGCGGCCCGACCGCCGAGGAGGCCTGCGGATGGAGCTGAGCACGTCGTCGAAGGGAGGAGGCTCCAGCAAACTGCGAGTGGAATTCAGTGTGCGTCGGCTCCACCGGACGACACTCCAGCAATGTCGAGTCTCGCCGTCAGTCATTTGCACGCCGCTGTACACAAGCCAGGAGGACACAACAGAGCACAATGAGAGATGCACAAAAAAACAACATTGCTTTGGCTATGTAATGCTGCAGTTGTTGCGCGACTTTTGTCACATACCACGTCAAAAGGAGTTTTACCCGTTGCGGTGGAGATCGCCAAATTGTATGCAATTTCGGCGATCGGGTGTTTTTGTGTCCAATCTCTCCCATGAGGCTTGCATAGTTTTCAGAGAAGTTGTTCGAGCGTCTGATGGGTTCGCTTAGTTTGGCCATCGCATTGAGGGTGAAACACCGTGGAAAGTTGGATCCGTCTGCAATGGCCAGTCATCGGTTCAACAAAAAATGGCTACTACATCGATCGTCTCTGTCGCTCGTGATGGTTCGCGGAACCCCGTGTATCCGCACAATGTTGTTAAAAAATAGTCGCACTGTTCCCTTGGCGGTGACGGTGGTTGTTGTCCGAATGAAGTGGGACATTTTGGAAAAACATATCAATGACCAAGAGGCTTGCATCAAATCCCTCGGGTGTGGCTGGTAGTCCTATGACGAAGTCTATGGAGGTGTCTGTCCACGGTTCCGTTGAAATGGAGAGCGGCTGCACAAGTCTGGGTGGCCGTGTGCGACGGGAATTTTGTCGCCGACATGTGTCGCAGGATTTGCAGAAGTTGGCCACGTGGGATTGCATCTTGTTCCACTAGTAAAGTTTTGCCAGCTTCTTCAAAGTCTTGTCTTACGTGAAGTGTCCACCTGGACCATTGTCGTGGCACTCTTTGAGCAGCATTTTGACAAAGTTTGTCGTTCGGGGGAACAACCACTTGACGAGTGAATTGTCGCCGCCAATAGGGTGCGTCGTACCAAAAATTTTCCTTGTCGCATCCATCATGTTATTCATAGTCTCATGTGAACAATTGCTCAAGATACATATCTTGTTGTAGTTGTAGCTTTGCTGCCTCTTCCATCACATCTGATTGGTGACTTAGCGCATCAGCTGGGTTGATTTTGCCTGGCCGGTACTCAATTTTGTATTCAGACCCGGATTCAAGGAACTCCATCCATCGGATTTGACCTCGACTGAGAGTTGGCTGCGTATTCAAATGTTTTAGTGGTCGGTGAGTATGATATATTTGTGGCATTCAAGGTAGCAACACCATGTCTGAAATGCATGTACATCCGCAACTATCTCCTTCTCGTGAATGGCGTAGTTGAGTTCCGGTCCTCGCAGCTTTTGCGACATGTATGCAACCCGTTGCTTGATGTTTCCATGATCTTGCAAGAGGAATGTGGCAATGGCTCAATCTGAGGCATCCATAGCCATCACGTAGTCAACTGTTGGATCCGCTAATCGTATGCGCCGAGGTCAGAGCATTTCGTAAAGCAGTGGACGTTTCTTGTTTGCTATCTCCCCACCACCACTCTTTTTCTTTTCAAATGAGACCGGAGAGAGACGCTAACACTAAGGCGTAATCCTGTACGAGGCGCTGGTAGTAATTGCACAAACCGAGAAGAACTTGTACGTCTCAAACGTTGGTTGGCTTCAGCCAATCAGTGACTGTAGCCAGTTTTTAGTAGATCCATAGCGATCCGTCTGTTATTGATGACCTGACCCAGAAACTCGATCAAACGGCGACCAAAGTTGCAATTTGAGAGTTCTCAAAAACAAAAAACAAAAAAAAAAACCAAAAAAAAAAAAAACTCTTGTTGTAGAACTTCGAGAAAACTTCAGACTTGTCCATCATGCCCCTCCGGGTTGTGGCTATACACCAGGATTTCCTTGAGGTACACCACGAAAACATTGTCAAGGTACGGACAAAAAATGTTGTTCATTGCCACCATGAACGTCGGCAGGACATTGGTAAGTCCGAACGGCATTACCGTGAACTCGAAATGCACGTACTGGGTTTGGAATGCCGTCTTCTTGATGTTGGCGTCTGCCACGCGGGTCCAGTGATAACCGCTGTGTAAGTCAATTTTGGTAAACATTCGAGCTCCTCGGAGTTGGTCAAACAGCTGGTTGGCTCATTCAAAGCCTGGTAGTCCACACACATCTTCACTTTGTCAATTTTCTTCTGTGTACGTTTCCACGAATAGCACAGGTACAGCGTACGGTGACGTGGATGGGCGGATAAACCCCTGACCGAGCATCTTGTTGAGCTGCTTTTTTAGCTCGGTCAGCTTGTGATCACTCATCCGATAGGCCCCTTAAACTATGGGTCGGCTGTCTGGTTTCAGCTCGATGCGATTTTCAATGCCTCGTTGAGGTGGTAGGGTTTATGGGAGTTTTTTGGGAAAGACGTCCGCAAACTCTTGGATGAGTGGTGCGAAGCATTTGGGAACCATCGCAAACTTTGTTGATGCCGATGAATCCAATGAGGCTGATGGGGATGATGAGTAAGCTGCTGCTACTTCCGCTTCCTCCATGTGCTCGAGATATGTGAGCCACACGCGAGCTCCTTGTTGCATGCAGTCTTTAGCCATGTTGAGTGGTATTGACTGCATAGGTTGTCGCCTTTTGATTTTTGTGGCTTCCTCTGTTGCTTCCACCTCTACAGTTGTCGTCTTCCGCCCTACACACAGAAGTTGATGCTTGGCACCATTGAATTCCATGTAGACGTTGCCGCTGGTCCAGTCAACCTATGGATTGTGTCGGTACAAGAAATATCCTCCGAGGATGATTTTTTCATCGCTCATTGGACAGGACCTCCAGACCATTAGATCCCGTAGCTCTCCCACTTGTATTGGTAGTGGCTCTCGAAGTCTCCGCATCTACAATCTTCTATTGACGGTTTTTCCTTCAAACACCCCTGATTCGGATTGCAAACACATTTCTTGAACCATGTTATTGCTCATAAAACTGTGAGACGCTCCTCCATCCAGTGTTGCCGATAGCATTCTACGTCTCTTTTATCCTCGGGTTGTTACTCTTAGCACTATCACCGGTTGGTCGTCCTCGTACCCCTCGTCGAGTTTTACGATCGCAGGAACCCTCCATGGCATCGTAGGCCCTTCAGATGGGCGATCATTTGGTGCATATTGCTCCTCATGGAGAAGAGTTGCGCCTTTCACCCACGTCCTTTGTTACTTCCCAACTCATTTTTCTCTGACCTTCTCCCCTTTTAGGCCTGATGTGTGCTTTGGCAGGATACGGGCGATGTGTCTGAATTTTCCGTAGTTGTAGCAGGTTCGCATCTCTCTTTGGTGGACTGTGTCCACTTCCATTGGAGTCAAGGAGTCCCCGGAATGACTTCTTCTGTTTCCACAGAAACTGTGGTCGGGAGGTCGCCAGCCATAGGAATCCTGGATCTGAGCGTTGTAGTTGACGCTGTCGATACTTTGTTTAGCTGCAATCATCCCCGATAGTTCATCCTGGATGCCAAAAATGGCAATCGCTCTTCGGATGTCTCCTTTGAGGTTGTTGTTGTTGTTGTTGTTGTTGTTGTTGTTGTTGTTGTTGTTGTTGTTGTTGTTGTTGTTGTTGTTGTTGTTGTTGTTGTTGTTGTTGTTGTTGTTGTTGCTGTGAATCAACGATGTAGACGCAAGATGCATCGACAGTGTAGATGCAAGATGCATCTTTGTAAATCCACATTTGTCCTGGTGTGTCAAGAAGTTGACCAAAACGTTGTGACGCTTCTGTCGTAGGTTCTCGAAAGTGGTCGAAGTTGTCAGAAGATGTGAGAGGATTTGTAGGAGGGTGAAGGCAGTTGGCCGCATTGCCCTTGACCGTCAGAGTGAAGATCAAGGTCTCATTGCACGGTGGGCCAATTGTGTAATGACAGAAATGCCCACTCTGGAAGATAAGGGGATTGTGTACGTCTGGTGCGTAACAAAAGCTCTCCTCGACTAGATGTTGCGTCCGTAACATACACGATTCTTCAAACTCCACAAATCATTGTTTTTGGGTTACGTAGTAACCCTAACACATTAAGATCGGGGACCTATTGGATGCAAGAAAGAATCATGATTGGTCGCTGACAATCACTCAGCCTTTTTTACTTCTGTACATTGTTTATGCTTTCTGAGTCGCTCCTTAGACTTTAAACCTTGCCAGGAATCCAACAGAAATGGTTGCATTTCCACTTCTAAACACTGATTCTTCGGGAAGAAAGAAACATGACATGACGGCACCGGACAAGCAAAATGAGTCAGGTAGGAATCGGACACTACATTTTGTGTAACGACTTGGGCGGGAAGCTTGGCTAAGCTTCTCATCCAGTCAAGTCAGTGTTTTGGTTAGACTAGCCAAACAACTGATCCCAACTACGAAATGTTAGTAGTAAGGATGAATTTGTGATGCATTTATGTTAAAAAGTAGAGTAGAATCATTAAGTCATGGAAAATTCCAAAATCTCCATTTTATTGTATGAAATTTGCCTTTCTTCCTTGAAAGAATTCATGATTACTCAACATTGCATGCAAAAACACCCATGAATGGGCAAATCTTCCTATAAGAACATAACCATGTTCTAGAATCACATGAACTTTGAAATAGATAAAAATTCTTTGTATTAATTCACATTTCATGAGGAATTATTGGGGTTCTTTCATCATCTCACAAAATATCTAAGGTAATGGAAGTGTTCTCTTCAAGTCCATTTTGAGGGCAACATGAAAGATGCTTTTGCACCAATACTATGAAACCATTCACATGCTTTGCATGCAAAACACAGCTTTTCTTTTCATTGTATTCGTGGCCCACCTCACGCAGACTTCAAGACTTTATCACCGTCCGGCCGTGGGCATTTTGGCCAGTTGCCTCGACCTCCGGTGTTTTGTTTCAGAATTTCTTGACAACTTTGACCACCTTCTTGAGCTTTCAATAGAAGTGTCACAAATTACATCGTGTTTCAGTGTTTCAATGTTTTGATGTTACAAATTGTGGGCCATTAATGTAACAAAAAACATGCCCGTGCATGAACTTAAGGGACTTGTGTGCATCAATAACGTAACGCTTCCCCCCTTTTGGGTGAGACATCCTGGTGCATTCTTTCTCACATCATCTTCCCATACAATCAGATTCTCATCCATACGGACATGGGCATGCGATCCAAGGATGCAGGGTACTCGCCCGATCCCCTCAACTCCCAACTACCCCCTCACATTGCAGGTCGAAGGCTCCATGTCACACAGAATTGAGACATGTCTGCTGTGAGATTTGTGGACAACAACCGTTACGGGCATGAAAGGTTGGTCAGACTACCACAGGTGGCCAAGCAAAACATGAGGGATAGGAAAACTGAGAGATTTTTGGTATGGACATATGAGATGGCATTATCCGTACGCCAATTTGCAACAATTCAGTAATATGATTCTTCCAATTCTTCCCCTGTCCAATGAGCAGGATGGACTCTAATGGGCTGGAGCACATCGGAGCTCACCCTCCCCATGTGAAGGGTGGGCTCCTCTAGACCCATCCAAAGGGAAGTCCATCACACCATGGCACATCGGAAGCACAAGCTGGGCCTTTGCAACCATCATAGCCTCACATACCCATTTTTCCTAATCATCGTGCATTGAAGAGTGCAACATGCCACTTGTGGTGGTGCGACTAGCCTCTTTGACAATGATATCACTCAATGACAATAGTGTTGAGTGAAATTGAATGTATCATTCTCTAGCTTCTAAATTTTTATCCTATACTGGAATCTTGCACTTTTTATGATGTTACGAGTGGGTTGTTTTTAAGGAGAGATTAATTGCTGCAACACTCTGACGCGGAAGACTGCATGGATAGCTTATGTTAACTACAGAGTTTATCATGAAGTGACAAATTGACTTGTCCACAGAATGTGTACCTTCATTCTTTCATGAATCAGGGTGTAGTTCATGATATCAACTGTTCAACGACACCCTTTGTAGGCACAACTATTTTAGCACCTGGATTTTCAACGTATGCCTTACAATTCATAAACGTTGTCACATGTGAAGCACCTGCACCGTGGATGTAGCATCACATGCTTCATGGTGTGTATTCATGGCGTGTAACTGCTAAATCTGACTTGAAAATGCAGTTTGAGCTATGAGCTCATAGCTTTCAAATTAGGATGCGTTGGGATTTAGAAGTTTTCTGACTCAAATTCTGCCTGAGGTTTACAATTTTGTGTGTGTCTTCACTTTCATTGTGACTCTAGAGTGGGCTAGACCCACATTCTTCATCAGTGTACACTATTAACAGTCACTGTCATGTGTCATCTAGATGTCTCAGTTCTAACGAAGTCATGAACAGATATAGGAATGATGGAGCCGAGTCATCGAAGGTTGCTACAACTCGGTTGAATCCAAATGTACCTTAGGATTTCACAATGGACAAAGGAGTTTATTTGGTCAATGCAAATTCTCACAAAATTCTTCAAGTTCATGGCCTCCTTCAGTCCACTTTTCCTACTTGCTTGACTCACCAACCACATCTTGAGGCTCATTTGGCCCAATCACCCATCTCCAACTATGACCACCATCACTTAACTTCATGCCACAATGGTGTTGTTTCTTCTTGCTGATCCCAAGCTATTGAAAGTTCAAAGACTTCACTAGGAAGTTTTTTCGGTGAACACCATCCTCCCCACCTTCCAGACCTAAAATTGGTATGTTTAAGGGTATGTTTGGGTCAGTAGCAAGGATTTTGGCTCGGACTCTGGCACTCCAGTTTGAATCTATAGGTAGGGTGTCACCGTTGGATAACAAGTTTCACATAGAATGTCAAAGGATTGGTTTCATTCTGCAAGAGACACTTCACTCAGGCCACTAAGAGCCACTTTTTAATGTGTGGAACACTTTCCATCTGCGGCTCCAGTCTTCGACTTGGATGGTCGACTTGGTACTGAATTGGTCTGACTATGTACTTCTAGGAAAATGTGAATTGAGGTGCAAAGAACAATAAAGAACAGAAATGAAAGGATAACTTGTTTGATGTTTGAAGAACTATGTGGGGAGAAGATCATTAGAATACAGATGGGAACTTGAAAAATACGTTAGAAGAAGCGATTGACTCGCATGTGGGTGAAGCGATAAGAACGACAATAAAGCAATCTTGCCTGCATTCCACGTGTAAGGCAAGCCTTGCCGCCACCCATAGGGTTGAGCCATTGTGTAGACACCGAATGAACATTGTGTAGCTGTTGCCAAGAAGATCCAGCTTATGACCTCAGCAGAATCAGCACCCAATAACTAGAAAGCACCATACCAATGCAGATCACAACCTGTGCATGCAAAAATCAACCAAAAAATCCTCAAGTGTTTTTGGCGACATGCATCTCTCCCAGCTTTACACAAAGATGTAAATAGAGGTGCATACATTTTCTTGCGTCCATGAGTAAGAACACAAATGTGACTGTCAAATTTCTTGGGAACGGCTCATCAGATGTCAAATCTTCATGGACCAGAAACATGCCCCTTAGAGCGCTTGCCTACACAATATGTGTGGATGAAGAAAAGAGGACCAAGATATATCAGCGGAATCGCAACCACATAACCAACACTCCCCCAAGTGCAGGACACCATGTGCAATAGAGTTGTAGAGAGACATACCAACACGATGAGAAGTACATGGGATTGTAGAAAGATTGTATTCATGGTCAAAAAGTTTTTCAATCGGAAAAACCATTTGCTTGAGTCAGACGGAAGACATGCATAACACACTTAACCATTCAAGAGCTGACCAATGTGGTAGAAAAATGAGCGCGCTAAGAACGAGTGTGAACCTATAGACTGAAACCAACATTCAGAGAATAGAAATCATGAATGAAATGCTGCTCAACATTGACATGATATGCGTGAGACTGATTCATGTCGTCATTCTAAGATTTGCCTTTGTGCTTGGCTTTTTCAGTGTTGTTTGATGTGGCGGATGAGCATGCACAGTTGCTATAGAAGGGGAGAAAACCAAATACTCTTACACAAAACTGTAAGAATGACAGACCTAGCCTCACTTGTGCTCTACGCAACAGATTCTTTCTTATCAATTCTCCACCGGACTATAATTCTGTCAAGAAGGAAGATGTAACAAGATGGATTATGGGGATACATGTTATGTTTCTAGTTGCTATCGTTGTAGCCATCAGCAAAAACGGGGGGCTTATATGATAGTGAAAGCATACCACGTGCTATCAAAAACACATACCAAATGACACAAAACACAACCCCAGGATGCTTCTCACGAGGGAACTAGGATATTTATAAAAGATATTCACAAGAAGGTGCACTTTTATCGCAAGGTACATCAAGGAGTTGATGACACGACATGGTTCATGACGCCGGCCACCCCCCCCCCCCATTCAAGCTCATACACTTAAAGTGATTGGGCGCTTTTGCCCGACGCCATAGCCAACTCGAAAAATGGCCCATCTACCATTGACTCGCAGTATCTACAGTTTCTACAGTCCTCGCTGTGCGACGTGACTCGCGAGGTGGCCGCTCTCTGCCGCACCTGGCCGCTCTCTACCGCTCTCTGCTGCACCTGGCCGCAATCAGCGGGACATCCTCAATCAAGCTAACACGCTCCAATCAAGACATGGCGGCTCCTTCAATCATGGGTGCTGACAGGTGCAGCCCCCTAATCTACCCATCGCAGACCACCGCCAATCTCAATGGACCCTTTTTCGAGGTCCAGGTGGCTGACAGCTTGCCCAGGCACTCGGGGCCTCATACAACGACGCCATTTCGCCAACAAGGACCTCGTCGCCTCCTGCATGATCACCGCCTACATGCACAGATCCAAACGGCCATGTGCACGCTCATGGTCATGATATCTCAAAACCACAAACTCTTATACGCGCAGAACCTTTTTGAGAGTGTCAACACCTCATCATGGCACCCTGACACATCCCAGGAGAGCCTCGAGCATAAAAGTCTCCTCTCGGCATGGCAGATCTACATGGATNTCTTCTCCCTCGTCCGCTTCCTTCAACAGTTCAAATCATGGATACGTACCTCTTTCTCCGCCCCATACGCAAGTATGGCAGGCAAATCTACCTATTTTCCTAAAAAAACTTGACCTAGCCACATACTCCGGTACGGTAGGCCTGCTACACACTCCGTGCTAGTACACGGAGGAAACCAACTGCCGTCTCTCCTTCTCCCACGAACAAAAACGAACCTGTGCCGTGAGGCCAAACGCTTCACGAACTCTACCAATGCTCAGCTCACTAAACACTCTTCAGCTCCTGATATCTCGGTCTGACCATTTCAACTTTCTCAATCGCGATCACGCAGGTCCAACCAACATGGAAGGTGTCAGCACGGAGAAATTCCCCATCACCAACGCCGGAATCTTGACTGCAACTGTAGCACCAGTGAACTTTGCCGCTGCCGCAGGAGGTAAACTGCCGACCCCTAACTCTTCCAAAGCAAATAAAAAGAGCAAGCGCATACATATCCCTGCAGTTGAATCATCTCCGGAAGAAGGTCCATCTGATCATAGCTCTCACAACAGTCTCTCACAAAACTTTCTAACACTTTCCCCTCCCTGGTTCACAGGTCATACAGCAGGCGCAGGCCGCTCGACTGGCACTTTCATGTGACCCCGGCCTGCACAAACTACCTTCACCAAGCAACCTGAACACCCCGGAGGGTGCACGCCACCCGGCTCTGGTGCTACCCAACCACGTGATTCTGCCGGCACCTCGTCCTCCGGCCAGTCTGGAGAATCCGACTTTAACAACACCAATCCGGACCCGCTAGGCTTCAACCGCGCCCCTTCCAGCTCCCGCGGCATTCCTGCAACTGGTTCTGGCTCCGACGTCGAAGCTGCCCACCGTCAACTCCTGGCCAAGGGAACCACCCAACGCGTCCAGTGGCACATAAGGCAAGTATGGATCTGGAAGGCATGACGAAGAAATTCAATCAGCTTTTCTATTTGACCTTTCCCAACTGGGCCGCTAACCTGGGGGACCGCATAGCTCATTCCTTCCTGGAAATGCTGCACCGCTGTCACCCCGGGCCAGTCCCGGCGTCCACCCTGACCTCCGCAAAAAATTTCTCATCTGAAACGGTGTTTCGCGGAAAAGTTCTCATGGCTAAGTACTCTGTCCAAGTTGAAGACTACGATGGAATCATCCCGGGGCTGGCCATCGCTCACTCACCTTTCATCTACAAGCCAGCAGGTTTGTTCCATTTACATCTTGCTCTCCTGCTTTCTGTCAAACTCATACTTACGCCTTTTATTCCCCTACCATTCACAGATCATGAGGCAAAGGTGGAGGTCATTGTGACCAAAGTCACCTGCCCAGCTTTCGAAGCCTACAAACTGTGCTTCCCCGACAGGATGTCCTTTTCTCTGCGCAATGCACCACAGTTCTGTGGTTTTGAGGATGTGAAGTGGCTGCTGTCAATCTACACCCCTGACGGACGCAGCAAGCCCTACATGGCCGACGTTGATCACCTGCACCGACACGTCCAGCCACTCACCGGCATCACAACCTCAACGATCATTGGCATCCCTGTGCCCCATCCTGAAGACCCAACCTTTCTGGATGTCCTCCCGGTATTTGTGCCCCCGAACTGTACCAAGGAAGTCATGATCAACTTCTCAGGGTTGGTCTGTGACTTCTGTGCCAACAATCATCATTCCGAGTATCACAATATGTTTCCGCTCTCACGCTCGCACCCACTGACCGGTGTTCGCACCATCGCTGAAGTCCATCACCATGCGGGTATGTGTGCTAAAATCCGAGCTTGCCATTTAACTCCAAACACATGCTTACTAACTCCTGTACTCTCTTGCAGAACGTCAGATCGGGAACACGCTCTTCTCCCCGCTGTGGCAGACGGAAAAGGGAATCATATTCTCAAATGCAGGAAGGAAAATCGAAAAACACGTCTGCAACTCCTTGCGCTGTGGCAACTACTCCGGCAACTCACTCGACGAACTTTTCGACCACATCAACAACACACGATGCGGCCCGCGCAGCGTATCTGGCCAACCCCTCCCAGGAACACCTGGTCGTCAACATCAATGGAGACCTGGCCAGCCTGAAACGCAAGTTCGACCTGTGATCATCTCTGGTACATTGAGCACACCTGTAAATCCAGTCGCAGCTCTCTCCTTATCCTTATCTGAACATGATCCCTGTGCCTGTGCTCTTTGCAGAGCCATACATGGCACCCCCAGCAGGCACATGTCAGTGGCAGCATCTTCCTGGATCCATGTGTCTCACAGGACGGGTACAAGGACCTTCAGCCCTATACAAGAAAACTACGATAGTAGCCCCCCCCTGCTGGTACTCACTGTTTTGGTCCTTGCTTTACCCAGGGTCTGACGTCTCGGCTTTTCCTGCTTCACATAGCCTAGTCAAGTGTTTTTTTCCTAGCCTAGTCACAAGTAGCCCGGATGAAGTCTTGATTCCAATCTCTCTCTGTAGCCTAGTCAGCCCACACAACTTTTGTTTCTCAGCAATAGAGCATGTTTGAAGTCCCACTTTAACCATTTCTACAGTTTTGACAAAGTCCTTCTCTCCCACTTCTATCAAACTGGTTACTGACACTGACCTGACAAGCGAACTTTTTTCACTGGGTAGTGTCTTCCAGCTGAAACAACATCTTAACTTCTCTCTCTTCAGCTCCAAAATGGGGACACAACAACAGCCCTCACTAACAATGAGGAGAAGGACTAGACCCTTAAGAAAACAGCACAATCCAAATCTGATCCTATGGTGTTTGCCCTTCGTTCCCCTGAATCACAAATTTGCCCACCCTGCTCAAAATCACACTCTATCCAAATCAAAGGCTGAAGACATAGGCTCTGAAATGCCTGACGAGGATTACAGTTTCTCCTTCAATTGCAAGTACTTCTTCTTCTGCTGGAAAGTACCTCTTCTGCATGCAATCCTCTCCCTCACATCAGCAAAACATCAAACAAAAAGGTTCTACATCCGTTGGATCAGTACCACCTTTTCTTTTTGGGACCACACTAACCCACACCAACCACCACCCCTTTTCACCCCATCATCTCATACACAACAGCTTATCCCCCTTCTAGTCCTCTCACTTGGAAGCTCAAGGACCACAGAATCAGCTCAAAAAACATTCCCTCAGCACTCAACAGACTTCTCACATTCTCATTTTCAGCCAGGTAACAGTGTACCAGAAGCACCCCCTATTCCATCCCTTGTCCCTCATGACGCCCCCAAAATATCTACACGCTTTCCTTCCACAACACCAGATGCAGCCACAACTGGCCCTCACACAGAAGTTTCCCTCCTTCAACCCCTGCAAAAAGAGCCAACAAAGGCACACAATAAACAACCAAATACCCCCACAAGTGAACGATCTCCCCTACCCAAGATACATTTTAAGCCCCCAGCACAAAGTACGGGCACATTGGCTGATTGCACCTCAACTGTAATCCCACCTATGCCAAAAGCAAAGAGTAACCCCCCCTACATCAACATCTTTGAACAAGCACACACTAGACCCACGCAGAAAGACCAAACCCACCATCTGAACTCGTGTGCACTGAAACCCTCATCCCCCCTCGTTGGAGCTTGGACAGAAGACCAAAAACTTACGCACCTCAAAACACTTAAAAGGAAAAGCCCACACCAAAACAATCTGGCGGCAAGGGAAAAATCCCGATGCCTCACCAGCTCTAACAATCCGCACACGTTCCACAGGAAAAATCAAACTCAACTTTCAAAAAAAGGCAAAGCCAAATCCTTGGCTGTCGAGGTAAACACCTCAATGAGACCCTTTCAACTGCAACTCAACATAGTCACTTTCAACATCAACGGTATCACCGGGCATTCCAAAATTCCACACCTCCTCACCTTCCTTGACTCACACCAACCGGACATCTGTTTTTTAGTAGACACTAGACTCGACTCCCCGGATAAAGTCAAAACATTTGAACAACGGCTCAAAAAGTGGAAGGTTTTGACGACAGTGTCAGAATCGCACCATATAGGGGGGATAATCACTATTCTGAACCCAAGGAAGATTACCCACAAAGACTCCAAACACACTGGCTCACCAAGAATATCACAACACACTTTCTGTGCAGGGAATTTTGCCTTCAAAACAACGTGCATCTATGCCCCCCCTGTTGCCAAAGAAAGACGTGCTTTTTGGTCTCAACTTGATGAATTTTTGGCTACAAACCCCACAGATATCCTCACCGGTGATTTGAACACAACCTGCTGGGAAATTGACAGATATCCAGCCAAGACCCCCAAAGACTCCAGACTTTTCCAACAAACACTGAGAGAACACAACCTCATTGACACATACCGAAACCTAGACCCCAACACTCAAGTCTTCACCTTTTACTCTATATCTCACAAAACATCGTCGAGAATCGACCATTTCTACCACCACCACAATTTCAACCAACACATCCACGAAGTAAAGCATCTAGCAATCCCATCTGAAATCTCGGATCACATCTCGGCCCCAATGATCACATGCCTTTACAACACTAACGGTCCAAGCGGCAAAGGTCTGTGGAAACTCAACACTTCTCTCCTGGACATGCCCAAATGTCTCCAAATGATCCAGCAAGATCACTCCCCAGACTGGGAATGTTTCATCAAGGACATCCAAAAACAGATCAAGACATTCAGCATTCAAGAACACAAACGGAGAACTAAGACAATAAAATCAACAGAAGAAAGACTACAGGCTACCCAACAAGCCCTCTGCCTCCAACCATCAAACCCTTTTCTCCTAAAACAACTCAGAGACCTCGGAGCTTCGCTAGCAAAATACGCCCTTTCAACACAACTTACCCTACACAACGTAGCACACCTAAAACATGTGGAAGGAATTGCAAAACCCTCAAAAATGCTGACAAGTTTCATCAAAGCACGGAAACAAGCGGTACTCATCACTGCTCTTAAAACCAAAGATAATGTCATCACCAGTGACCTCATGGCTATGCAGCAAATTGCCTGCTCCTTCTACCTTCAGCTAGACACCCCCCCCCCCCCCCCCCCCCCCC
>SZWC01006224.1:73887-87850 GCA_023375785.1 Penium margaritaceum
ATGACAATGTCTACCACATGACAATGTCTACCACATGACAATGTCTGCCACATGACAATGTCTGCCACATGACAATGTCTACCACATGACAATGTCTGCCATATGAAAATGTCTGCCACATGACAATGTCTGCCATATGACAATGTCTACCACATGACAATGTCTGCCACATGACAATGTCTGCCACATGACAGTGTCTGCCATATGACAATGTCTACCACATGACAATGTCTGCCATATGACAATGTCTACCACATGACAATGTCTGCCACATGACAATGTCTGCCACATGACAGTGTCTGCCATATGACAATGTCTACCACATGACAATGTCTGCCACAGCAGTTGTGAGATAAGATTTACCATCATCCTCAAGCCATTCTTGTGCCTCAACGTTAGCGAGGGCTTCACACGCTTGATTGAGAAGGGAAAGAAAAAGAGGAAGGAAGAAAAAAAAGGTAAACAGAGGAGGCACCTTTTCTCCCCTCTTCCCCTCTTTTCAAGCTCCTCAGCTGTTCACTCTCCTTTTTGTTTCTTAGAGCCAAGGTGCTTGTCAAGACAAAGATCGGTCTCATCATCATTTCGGACCCCACTGGCACAACCATGGAGATGGAGTCGGACACAAGCGTGCCCAAATACATGCTCGTGCACACGTCAGTGTTGCAGAAGCAATGCTGGACATGAAGTTGGGTGTATCTTCGGAAGCCGAGACTGCTAACACCAAGGCGTACAAACAGCCACTCCGAGAATCTTTGCGTATCCATGCACACAAAGAGGCGGAAGCCACTGCTACTGCTTCATCTGTGCTTGATGCTCACATAGTTTTGACATGCTGTTCCCCCCCCCCCCCCCCCAACAGATCCGGCTCCTACATGCCCGCACATGCAACAGCCATAAAAGCGACATCCGCATTGTCTTGGCAGGCGGGCATCACCATGTCTACGGTGATGGCACCTTAGAGCTCTGTTTCGAGAACGATGGAGGCCCATGGACTGCTGGCACCAGACCGGGACGTTTGACTTCTCTTTTTTGTGGGCACCAGTACATGCGCCTGACTTCTGAGTTCCCTGGCAGCAGTAGACACTTCTGACTTCGAGTTCCCTGGCAACAGTAGACGCTTCTGACTTCTGAGTTCCCTGGCAGCAGTAGACGCGCCTGGCCACTTGTGCACTAGACTGCTCTCTACACACCGACAGAGCCTCTGCCAGAGAACACTGACATCATCAAGGTGAGGGTCGCAAACAATAGGACACTGCCACTTCATTTCATGGAAGCGATGGTCTGTTCACCTCCAGATTACACCTGGACAGTTTACCTGTCCAGGTGTAATCTGAAGCATGCGACCGCAGTTCCTCCCATTCGCATCACACCACGACAGGCATATGGCCAAACACCATGCGGACCATGCAGCTCCTTGGGATGTGGCAGACAGCTCATGAGCTGCATGGAACGTTGCGACAACCTAGGGTTAGGGTTAGGGTTAGCCATGGCCATGTGGGTACTTGGCTGTATTCTTGCTGTGGGCCATGCGTGGCCAACGTAAAGAGATCTCTAAATGCCCACTTTTTTTTTTGTGCGGCGTCTGCACACACGTTTTCCAGGACTTAGCTGCTGGTGTCAGAAGAGATGCTGCAGCGCACACTGCCGGACATGCCCCAGCGAGATCAAAGACACATAAGCAAATGAATCAAGTCCTGCAAACAAGTCTTGGCATGTTGCAAAGAGAAATGCAGATAAAAGAGACACAAGCAAATGAATTCAATGACATGCAACCAAGCACAGACATGCAACCAAGCACAGACATCCGCAGGACATGCACTATCATACACATGTGTCAAGCACGCCCCAGTGGCATGTGAGTCATGCCACATGACACGTGGCAGTGCATGACAAGGTGAAACTTGCCATGCTAAATTTTTATGACAGGTGGGTAGTGCCACGTGTCATGATTCTGAAGGCTGAGGAGTTCAGAGCTGGTGAACCTCACGATCTCCTATGTTTCAGAAGTCCCTTGTCTCGCCCTCTTGCCTTCAAGAGGAAGCCATTCCATGGCTTTCCACAAAGCAGTAGAGGCCCTTTGCTGCTGTGCGGCAACCCTTACTGATGGGGTTGCCACTCAGAAGTTCCGAGTCAGAAGAGAGAGCTGGCCAATCAGAAGGCGGCGAACTTGCAGTTGGCGGACATGATCCCGGACGTCTCATAGTCCCTCGTCTCGCCCTCCAGGAATCCCTTGCCCGACTCCCCATCCGCCACCACAGGGCCGTGCAGCAGCTCCGCAAGCTGCGAGTACTTGAGCGCCTTGGCCTGCTGCTCCGGCGTGTCGCGGTACGTCTGCCCCAGCACGCCGTGCACGGCGTCGGTGGTGGTGAGCGCGTTGATGCCGAGGTTGAAGTGCGCCTCGGCGTCATCGGGGCGCTGCAGCTTGGCGTGCGCGACGCGCATGCTGAGGTCGATGTCGGCCAGCCCCTCGATCTTGAGGGAGAAGCGGTCCACGTCGTAGGGGCCCTTCTTGAAGGTGCCCAGGAAGCGCAATACCATGCCGTGAGCGGCCACGGTGGCAGGGTTGCCCTGGACAGAGGGCACGGGCACCTCCTCACCGTCGACAGAGACAGCAGCCAAAAAGCCGTCGTCGCCGCGCTCCTGGCGCTTGCCGGGACGCGCCTCGAGGTGCAGCGAGTGGCGCTTGGCGGCCTTCCCCTCCTCCTTCCACAGCACCGCCACCTCCTTGATCCACGAGCGGATGCCGTTGTGCGCCTTGGCCGCGGCGCTGCCGTCCCTGTAACCGTCGAGGCGCACGTTGATGTGGAGGCGCGCGTCAGTGATGAGGCAGAAGCTCTTGCCCAGCTCGCCGTTGAAATCAAAGCGCGTGCCCAGCGCGCCTGTGAAGTGCGGGTCGTCGTTGACGCTGGCGTTGCCGTTGCACATGCCGCCCACCCAGCTCGGCATGTACTTGGGCGAGTACGTGTCACCGCTCTCCGTCTGCTGCGTGTGCGTGCCGCTGGGCGGCGTGCCGCGGCCCGTCGGGTCGTCCGCCTTCTCCGGGCCGCCGCTGAGCAGATAGCAGTAGACGCCCTTCTTGAAGCCGGCGGGGTTGGGGCGGCGGAAGGCGGCGTCCCAGTCGAAGTACTGGTACATCCAGCAGTCCGCCGTCTTGCGGCAATCGTTGCAGCACGCGCCCAGAGACCGCGCCGTGGAGTACTTCACCACGTCGCCCACGGCGGTGAAGCTCTCGTAGTTGACAGCCGGACCGCCCTTCTTCCGCAGCAGCTTGGACTTCTGCGCGGAAGTGTAGCGCTTGTTGTAGATGCCCATCCAGTAGGCGAGGCGCGTGTCCCACGTGGACGCCTTGTCCTTGTTGAAGCCCTGGTACTGGAACACCGGCGGCGCGTTGCGTAGGCCGTCGCAGAAAGCCTTGCTGCAGCCGTAGGGCGGCACGGCGCAGGCGTGGACGGCCGCGCCGACGACGACGGCCACGAGGGCCAGGTAGGCCAAAGCACGTGCCATGAATTCTTTCTGGTGTTCGCTCTTCACAATCCGACGCTCACCGTGGTCCGAGGTAAACCTGTCCCGTGGACTTGAAAGTTGAAACTACCGCTGCCAGTTAGTGCACTTGCGGTTGGTCAAATCCTCGCGGTCACTTAGCGAATGTCTGGTCTCGCGCTCGGTCGCTCCCCATATGAAGCGGTGAAGAATCGGAGCGCGCACTCTCGGGAAACTGGTGCGGGCGACGCCCCTGCGAGGCGACTCGGCGCGGCACAGCAAAGCGAGGTCGGACCGCGGTTACGGTGCGCTGCGCCGTCGATTCTAACCTGAACACCTGAATGACCAGCTCGGGAACTGCGCAGCCGCGCCGAAAAGGTCCACCTGATGCTGGGCCCAGGTGGCGCTTTTTTCGAAGCATAGGAAAGTATGATGGGAGAGTTCTTTGGGATGAGTTCGAAAGGTAACTACCTACAGAAAAATGATTCTGGTCAGTGTGACGCGACTACTTCCCAGTTTTGAAGAAGAATATGGAGTGGCGTGGCGTGACGTGGCATTGAGCCCAACGACGGTCAATACCTGCCCCAGATCATACCACGCTGCTCGCATGTTGTTGTTGGCGACCTCCCGCAAGGCCACGCTGTGTCAATCCAATACGACCTGACGCTGCGTCAGCGTCGTCTTTGCTCACAGGTCCAAGGAGAAAAATGCAATTTTAGCAAAGTAGCACACAAAAATGGCCGATCACTGTACGAGCACACAACAATGGCCACGCCGTGAGATAGTATACAAAAATGGCCACTCGCTGTAAGAGCATACAAACAAATCCACCGCCTGAAGTAGCACACAAAAATGGCCACAGAAAAAATGGCCACACGCAAAAAAGCACACAAAAATGGCCACTGCGTGCAAGTGATGCCACGTAAGTAGGTGGCCCTCACAAAACGTTGGTCGCCCGTCTACTTTGTACTGGTATATTCTCTCTTTTCGTGTGGGTAAAAGATGCGTTAATCTTCGATGTCAGAAAAGGACCCTAGTGACAAAATTTTGCACCTCACAAAAAGAAGCTCGTCGTCGTCTCACTTCGCACTTGGAGTTCGTCCTCGGGTGGACATTTTTGTGTGCTATTTCATGGGTGGCTATTTTTGTGTACAATTTTAGGAACATGGCTATTTTTTCTCTAAGGTAGCACACAAAATAGCCACCTATGAAATAGCATACAAAAATGTCCACCTGGAGGCGAACTCCAAGTACAAAGTGAGATGAAAGTGAGTTTGTTTTTGTGAGGTGCGACCTTCTGTCCCTAGGGTCCTGTTATGACATCAGATGTTAAAGCATGTTTTACCCACACTAAGACTAAATCGAATTTTCTTTAAAAGAGAGAAAATACTAGTACAAAGTAGACGGGCGGCCAACGTTTTGTGAGGGCCACCTGCTTGCGTGGCATCACCTGCACGCGATGGCCATTTTTGTGTGCTTTTTCAATCTTACGGCGTGGCCATTTTTGTGTGCTTGTACAGCGACCGGCCATTTTTGTGTGCTACTTTTAAAACATTGCTAAAATTGCATTTTTCTCCAGGTCCAAGGTCGTCATCCGAAATGCACCAACTTGTTGAGCATGCTAAAAACGGCTCAGCGCCTTGAAATACGTTTACCGCGCGCACGAACCTCAAGGACAAAGGTGAAGTTCCAATATCTTACAGTATCTTTAGTGCATACGCTTTGGTAACGCTGTGGCAAGTTAAAGTCGGACTACTTAGAGCGGCAAACACAAGTTCCACTTCCATGTGAATTCTAAGTCTGCGATTCCACGATGACATGCTCGTGTAGCACAAACCCTTTACAATGCACAAATGGCCACTTTTCGAGTCCATCCAGATGAGGTGTGACCCATGTTGATGCAATGAATAACGCAATAAGATATAGTCTTTTTTTTGCATTTCTGATCAGAGAAAACCGAGAGAAAGAAATAACCCGAGCAAAAATGACCTGAAAAGTGATCAAGTAAATCGACGACGTTTTGTGTATGGCTCATACTTGCCACGCATTGCTATACCTCCCAAGGTTTAGCAATGAGTAGCAGACTTTTCAACACTTTCCACTAATTGTACTAGTATCCAGCGATACAACATGAAAACATGGGTCAACGCTGTCAGGTTCCTTAGGCTACAACCGCATTTCTCGAACGGCACTTGCTGAAGCAAGAGATGTGACAAGATTCATCAAAGCATGCGACCTAACTAGATGGTTTTTGCAACAACCGTAGGCATCCAAACACGGAGCAGAATTGATACAAGGCTAGTGTGACCAAAGCCATAGCTGGGCAGGAGGATAGAGGTTTTTATCTTAAGCATGCTCTAGTAGAGGCGGCCATTGACATTGATAGGAAACTTCACCAACATTTTGAAACCTACTTCAAATCAATGATGGCTCTTGCTCTTTACTAGTAACTTAGTGCTGAATTCACTTGAGCATAAAGAACCATCTCCAACTTAAATCTATCTGCTAACTTGTTCCACTTAAGATGCCAACGTTGAGGTTTTGTGAACCATACTTGTAAGTGGAAAAGTGTACCATCTACGTGCTTTTCCATGATTCGCAACCCAGCCTTCAACGTGTTGAAGAAGAAAAATCCCTGTGAAAAACATATAATGTGACAGGTTATTCAAGAAATAGTTCAAAGGATAAAAGGACCAGCCTCCTTTGTCTTGACACGTGTGAACCTTAATCTCCATGCCTTGGAACAAAACACAAGAGAGATTTTTTCCGACAGTGCCTATCCGGTCTTTCGGGGTCCCACATGACCTGCGACTGGCGGGTCGTGGAACTGGGAGATAATCTTTGCTCGAAGGTCTCTCGAGTTTGGCACAACTTGTTCTCCGTGCCAGAAGATCCCTGCGGCCTCCACCAAGCCGAACTTGTCCAGATTTTGAGAATCTTGAAACCAAGAATCCACACAGTATCCCATTTGGATCTTGTTTACAAAACTGTTGTAATGGATAATCGCTCGTGGTGGTTGCCATAGAGGTGTAGGGGGATATAGTGATTGTACTGTTGTTGCGATGGCCATAAGAACACCCATCGACCTCGGTGGTTGCTTTAACTTCCACTGGCTGTCGGCTTAGTGGATTGGCCACATTGATGTCTCCTGGTCGATATTCCCATGTGAACGAGAATAGGCTCAGGTATTCGCTGCAACGCGCTTGTCGTCTTGACAGGTTTCGTTGCGTTTGGAAAAAAACCAATGGATTATGGTCGGTCACGACCATCATACCCCCTTCAGCACCCTAGAGGTAGCAACGCCACATCTTGAAAGCGTGTACTGCCGCAAGGAGCCGTTGATCCCCAGTCGTGTACCGCGTTTCCACGGGAATGAGCTTTCAGCTCTCGAACGCAACTAGGTGACCGTTCTACATGAGGATGGCTCCAAGTCCTACTACGGACGTATCACATTGAACCTCCCATGGTTGCAATGGATCCGGAAGAGCTAGGATGGGCACCGTGGATAGAAGATCTTTAACTTCGAGAAAAAACGTTCTCACAAGCAGATGTCCATTCCCAACGCACGTCTTTTTGCATGAGCCTGGTTAGTGGTGCTACCAAGGTCGAATACCCTTGCATAAACCATCAAAAGTAGTTTGCAAGGTCAAGGAAAGACCGAATCTGTCCAACATTTTTGGGGCGTGGCCAGTCCACAACGGCTTGGACCTTTCGTAGGTCGACACGAATGCCGTCCTTGCCGACGATGTGTCCAAGGTATTCGAGCTCATCCTGTGCAAACTTGCACTTGCTCACTTTTGCATAGAACTTCTGTTCCCGAAGGACTGCGAGAACTTCGCGTAGATGTTCTATGTGCTCTTCCATTGATTTGGAGAAAACAAGGGTGGCGTCTAGGTAAACCAAGACGAGTTGTCCGAGTTGCTTGGCAAACGTTCGGTTCATTTCTCCTTGGAAGCTTGCCGGGGTATTTGTAAGCCCAAAGCATAACACTCTTAACTGATAGTGTTCCATGTGCGTTTGTAATGCACATTTGATGGTACCCTTGAGACAAATCCAAGGACAAAAATACTTTTGCGCCTTGGAGTTGGTCAAAAAGGTTCTCAATCCGCCGTAAGGCGAATCGATTTTTCACCGTTAGCATGTTCAACACCCGGTAATCGACGCACATGCGTAAACCACCGTCCTTCTTGTTTACAAAAAGGATTGGCGCACCGTACGGCGAGCTACTGGACTTGATCTACCCGTTTGCAATGTACTTTTTCATTTGGCTTTCGGCCTCTTGATTTTCTGCTTGACGAAGGCGATACATGGGTCTGAACGGAGGAGTCCCCTCCGGTTGTAGCAGAATCGTGTGGCCAATGTGTCTTTCTTGTGGAAGCCCAGCCGGTGGGTCTTGGAATACATCCGAGAAGTCTGCCAATAGAGATTTGATCACTTGTGGCGTGTCTTCCTTCATGTCGTCCTCCATTTTCTGCAGCTGCACCAAGAAGTATCAACAACCTTGTCGAATACTTCTCTTAACCTGCATCGCACACAAGCTGGCATGGACTTTGAGTCGGGTCGGTGATACTTCCGTACTTGGAATCAATGTAAAGTGACACTGTCCTTTTCGGAGGATCAAACGTTTTGATTCAAAGCACATTATAGCCTTGTTCTCACGGATCCAGGGATCACCTAGCACCATGTCAAACGGGTCAAAAAGGTTGCGTACCTTCAACGTGACACTCTGTGTGTACCCTAGACTACAAATTTTCGCTTTTCAAGTACCGATCACGGGTACCGTACGGTTGTCAGCGACAACAACTGTGCCATTCGATGGCTCGTACTTCAAGCCAACCTTTCGGGTAAAGCCAAGGCTAACAAAAGAGTCGTCATCTCCAGTGTCAGCAAGTATTGTTGAAAAGTTACCCCTCCGCATGCCCAAGTGCGGCGCCGGGAGGCGCTGACGAGCCGCCAGAAAGTGAAAACGCCGCTCCGGCGGATCTGGCGACTCGAAGATTACTCGGATCCTAACATGGATCCCTGAAATTTGACGAGTCGCTGAATCCGGTGGAAGGTGTTTCGCTGGAATCGGACAAGTATCGAGGGAGATATGACCTTCCAAAGTTGGGGTATGCGTAGCGGCTCTGGGAGCCGGCGGCGACTCGAAATCCAGTCGATAATCGACCGGACCGAGTAACAAAATTACCATCTAGAGAAATTGCTCCGATAGGCATGCCGAGGCGTCTGGTGGATGATTCGCCTGATCAGGCGAATCATCCACCGGATCCAGTAGTGCAGGTTGTTACTGAGGGACTTAGCCAAAAAACCTGGCTCGACGTCCGAAACTAAGTAGTACGTTTTGTTATTCGGGGACAGTCAAAATTCTGATTGTAGGTCCACGGACAGGTTTCGAACCTCGTCACACCCCATCATCAAACATGACCCAAAAATGGGTAGGATGCGTGGAAACAGTGCAGGGGACCCCCACACCATGTGCAATGGGATATGCGCCTTGGGAAAGGCGTCTAGCACGTGAACGAAGGCGTCACGGTGAGTGGCGGCGTCAGGCTTCTGTGGTGGGTGAGACCTGCGCTTCGGCAAGCATAACGTGGGCTACGCTTGACCAAATCAAGCACGGTTTGTTGCGTTGGAAAGCTCATGACTAGCCCTATAAATGTTGTGATCATGTTTATGTTCAAAATACAACGCAAAACGACGTTATTCCCTTCGCAAACTGACTGTCTCTAAATTCCTTCTCACATAGCGTGAGGCGACCAGAAAGCTCACGCCCCGTCTCAGATTCACCCAAAACAGTAGACGTGAACTACTAGAGACGATCAGACAAACGTCGGGACCGCACCACGCGGATCTCATTCTGACAAAGGGTTATGGGCCCACGGGTCTGAACGCCTCCAACGTTCACGTCTTCCGCAGCGCACGGGATCGTCATCTTGGACGTCGCCGTGAAGTTCTGAGAACTCGTCAGAGCAGCAGCTGCGCACATGGTGCAGAAGGAGACGCAGCCCATTCAGAAGTATGCGGGTGGCCCGGGCTTCAGGCTATGGAGGTGGCAGTTCGAACTGCACCTCTCGCATAAGGGGCTACTGGATGTCATGTTGGGAAAGGAGGTGCTCACAGAGGCGACTGCTACAGACGCAGAGAAGCAGGCCTTCAAAAAGAAGAACACAGAGGCGCTCATGCTCCTGGTTTCCGGGACGGCCGAGTCGTAGTGGGGCTACTTCCAATGATGCAAGCTAGCAGCCGAAACTTGGTAAAAGCTCAGCGCCAACCACCAATCCAAGTCGCTGGCGAACAAAATCTTCGCAATGAAGCGACTCCTTTCGGTGAGAATCGAGGAGGGAGATGATGTCATCTCCGCCATGCAGCAGATCGAGTCGCTCGCCTTGCAATGCAATGTCGTGGGGCGGAAGATTGACAGGCAACTGCAGGCGATGGTTCTCCTCATGGCCCTACCTGACAGTTGGGACCCATTCATCACTATCCTTAGAGGATGGTCGGAGGACAAGCTCACCTATGGCGCGGTCGCAGGGTACATCCGCAACGAGGCGCAACGACATAGCTGTGGGGAGTCCTCGTCTTCCTCATCGGCCCTTGTCACCAGAACGCGAGGTGGCGGAAGCGGGGGCCAAGGAAGTGGCGGAAAGGGTGGCGGCAAGAAGGGCGCCAAGAAAGGTGCGTGCCGCAATTGTGGCAAAGAGGGCCATTGTGGCTATATGTTCTTCATCAATTTTTTTCACACAAGAGAATAGCTTCAATCTTTGCGTAAAAATTGGAACACTTTCTATTAGTTGTCTTCCAAGTTTCAATCATTTTATTCACGAGTGAGAGAAAACAGAGGTTCTGATACTCTAGCTTAGTCCTTTGAAAGTCAATATTATATATCCTTGAAAAAGAATTAACTTTATTTGGCTTTCATGAATAAAAGTTGATGCCATTATGTTATGGTTTGGTATGAACCGTCCGTCGCTTTAGTTGCTGCCTCCGAATTCCATGGGATAGTCCCCATAGATGCACTTTCAGAATCATACATAGAACTTCTCTCTTTACAACCTCCTCGAGAACGTTTGAGTGGTGTCAGCTATCTACCTATTAGGTGTAGTTATGATTACGCTTAAGCTTTTTCAACCGAGTCAAGAATATGATAGGTCTCGATGACGGTCGATCTGCTCCTTGGCTTTTGGTTGATGAGAAAATGCTTTGTTTTTCAAGGAGAGGGATCATGAGGTTGTTTTCTGGAAGAAAACACCGTGCAAATTCGTTAACAATTTTTGTTAACTCATTGAGACAGGATTTCAACTCCTCACATACAACCGCAAACATTGTCAATGACTTTTCCATCGAGGTTAATGAAGATGTCACATTAACTTCTGTAAAGTTTCTCTCTTCCACAAGTTCTCTTCGAGTGAGCTAAGGAGGGGCTCCTCACTATAGGAGATGTTTGGACACATTTGGAGATGTATGATCCGTTTGCTATTTTCATTTGCCTCTTTTTGGAACATCAATCAATGTTTACTCTGCTTTCCAGATTCCTATTCCCATAAATGCACCGTGCATTAGTGATAGGTAGCATCTAATGTCATCCATGGTCATCTAGACATATCCACCTGTCCAAGAAGCTGGCGTAACTTACTGATGAGGAAAATCTTGCTTGCACTTATAGTTTTTCTTATTCGATGAAAATCTTCTCCAAACTGTTACACGTTGCTACTCCATCATTTACAATGAAATTGCAAATTTCCTCCCTTAAAATTCACCAACTCTAGTCTTCAAACTCAGTTTTCAAACAAATCTCTTGCTTGTGAAACAACGGGAAAAAATCCATCATGTAACACCAACAAGATGTTATGAATACTCCACTCTCTCAATGTTCCTCTTTCTACACACCAAACAATACAAAATCAAGAATCGTCATCCTTCTTGAAGTAGCTAATAATATGTAAAAATAAAATCTGTGTGATGTGTCTTGGGTTCTCATGATAACAACCCCAAGATGGAGTCTAGTGTAGCGGGAGGGCCGGTTCGGCCCTCCCTCCTCGCTGAAGCGAGGGGTGGTTACGCACCACCCCTCGCGTCAGCGAGAGCTGGCCAGCTCGCTACCGGCCGGCTGGAGGGCCGGTGGCCGGCCAAGCGACCGGCCGGCCACCGGCCGGCCAGCCGCCAGCCGCCGATCGCGGCCTTAGCCCGATCGGCGGCTGAGGGCCCATGAGGACCTCGAGGGCGAGGCCTCGTGGCCTTGTGCCCTCGCCCCCGCTCACCCTCCTTGCAAGCAAGCGAGCGAGGATGAGGGAGGGGGACGAGAGGCGAGAGAAACTGGTGCGAAATCGCCAGCGTGCCTTGCACGCGACGATTTCGCGCCTGAACGTCAAATAGTAAAACGAAGCTCGTTTGCGACAAACTTCGACATAAAATAAATGAAATAACTCGTGCGAACACACGAGTTTGAGGTAAAAACCCCCGGTTTGGGTCCCAAAACCAGGGGTAAGGTAAAAAATGGAAATGGGCCTCCGGAGACTCGAAACATTCGAGTCTCCCTACTTTGGGTCGTTGATGACGATTGCCCCTCAGTCCCGTTAATTCTCCTGTATATATGCACGGCTCTGCGGTGGCCATGAGTGTGCATGGCATGCTGACTCAGAGAGCGGAGGCGACGCACAGTGAGCGCGCGCGCTGACTTCGAGCACATGTCACATTCCCTCTCCACAGCATTGCCCCAGCTCTACCTCTGCACCAAGGATTTTGCTAGACAAGATTCGGCTGCCCTAGATTAGACCTCCTTTCATGAGAGACATCCTGTTATGTTTGTGCTTGAACACCTAGTTCGGACCTCAAAGCTGAGGAGGGGCACACGTGTCACACCTAGGAAGTGTAGAAACTCGAAAACTGGCCTAGGACCAGTTACCAGGGTCACGCGCGGGGTTTTGCGCACAGGAAAAGGAAGGCCGACGAGCTTCGCTCGTCGGCCCGATGGGTGAGCTCGATTNGCGGGTGTAGCAGGCCGCGGCCGTCACAGCAGGCCGCGCAGGACCAGCTCGACCCCGTTCAGGTCGAGAAGCAGCCAAGGAGGCGCCGGCTCAGTGTGCTTTGGGGCGGAGCCTGTCAAGGGAAATACCGCGTGAGCCGCTAGTGAGTAGGACGGCCGAGAGCAAAGCAGCAGCAGCAACAGCAGCGGCAACAGCAGCAGCAACAGCCACGGCAGTGTTCTGGTGGGCTGCACCCTTTCTCAAAGTACAAAGTGTGAGGAGGGAAGGACACCATGAGCAATGCAGGTTCGACACCGCAAGGCAACGCAAACTCTAATGGCAGCCAGCCCTCTAGTCAACCTGTCGCCANACGAAGCTCGTTTGCGACAAACTTCGACATAAA
This sequence comes from Penium margaritaceum, assembly GCA_023375785.1. Lineage (NCBI taxonomy): Eukaryota > Viridiplantae > Streptophyta > Zygnematophyceae > Desmidiales > Peniaceae > Penium > Penium margaritaceum. The sequence goes on from SZWC01006224.1 coordinate 86,734, forward strand.
ATAAATGAAATAACTCGTGCGAACACACGAGTTTGAGGTAAAAACCCCCGGTTTGGGTCCCAAAACCAGGGGTAAGGTAAAAAATGGAAATGGGCCTCCGGAGACTCGAAACATTCGAGTCTCCCTACTTTGGGTCGTTGATGACGATTGCCCCTCAGTCCCGTTAATTCTCCTGTATATATGCACGGCTCTGCGGTGGCCATGAGTGTGCAGGGCATGCTGACTCAGAGAGCGGAGGCGACGCACAGTGAGCGCGCGCGCTGACTTCGAGCACATGTCACATTCCCTCTCCACAGCATTGCCCCAGCTCTACCTCTGCACCAAGGATTTTGCTAGACAAGATTCGGCTGCCCTAGATTAGACCTCCTTTCATGAGAGACATCCTGTTATGTTTGTGCTTGAACACCTAGTTCGGACCTCAAAGCTGAGGAGGGGCACACGNCAACAGCAGCAGCAACAGCCACGGCAGTGTTCTGGTGGGCTGCACCCTTTCTCAAAGTACAAAGTGTGAGGAGGGAAGGACACCATGAGCAATGCAGGTTCGACACCGCAAGGCAACGCAAACTCTAATGGCAGCCAGCCCTCTAGTCAACCTGTCGCCAATACTGTAACGTGGGAGGAACTATCCAAGGTTATGACGCAGAAGGATTTGACACCCCCGCCGCTCGGCACGCGAAACTTTCTTGCGTGGAAGGACATCTTCCTCGCGTGGGCAGCAGAACACGGCTTTGAGGAAGTGTACTTGTCACCAGCGGCTGATGATGCAGACGAGCGCGTTCTACTGCGCGCCTTTAACGCTCTAGTGCGCACCCTGCCTGACGACCAAGCCTACGCTGTCCGCCACCTCCGCTTTGGCGGAAAAGGCGAGGATCCTGCAAACCCACGCAGCGGAGCCCCTCGCCCATATGAGGCGTGGCAACACCTTTCCACTCGCCAAGAAGAACGCGGGATGGCCCTGGTCATCACCCTGCGCGACAAGCTGCGCAGGTTGTACCCAAAGCCAGGAGCGCCCATTGCAGAGTACTGGGACGCGGCGATGGACATCCGTCGTCGGATCCTCGGGCTCGGCGCATCTTGCTCAGTGTTGGAGTGGCTTGACCCGGTCCTCCTCCATTTG
>SZWC01006224.1:89409-102300 GCA_023375785.1 Penium margaritaceum
ACGGGCTCTGGGGAAGTGTTGGCAGTAGAGGGCGTGGGAACCGTGGCTTTGCAGGCTCCAGGTGGAGTAATCTGGCTGAATGGCGTGCTGTATGTGCCTAAGTTGCGCGTGAATCTGTTGTCGGGTGGGCAGCTAGACCGCCAGGCCAACGTGTCCACTGTGACACAACAGCAGAGATGTATGCTTTACGATGCGACTGGTGAGCTGTTGGTGGACGGGCCGTTGCATGCTGACATGCTCTATCGCCTAACACTTTTTCCCTTGGTTCCCACGCATTCGCACCGTCCACAAGCACATGTTGTCACGGCAACAGATGCACAACACACAGACCTGCTGCACAGACGACTGGCTCACATTCACACTGATCTCATCACTGACATGCTCAAGCACTCATCCGCTAGAGGTCTCACACCAGAGGACTGTCCTCATGGTCTCAAGGCAAACACATGTTTGGAGTGTCAGGAGGGCAAAGCTCACAGACAGGTCTTCCCTAAGTCTGAAAGGGACAGCACAGCTCCTCTTGAGCTAGTCCATGCTGACCTGACAGGCCCGTTGCCTGTACCCTCAGTCCAGTATGCGTCACAGTATGTGCTGACACTGACAGATGACTTTAGCCGTTTTCGCTGGGCATTCCTGCTGAAATCCAAGTCAGACACTCTTCAGGCCATCACAGAATGGATACCGCTTGCAGAACGGCAAACTAAATGCAAGCTGCTGAAGCTACGGACTGACAGAGGAGGCGAGTTCATGGGTCCACTGACAGCATCACTCAAGGCACAAGGAATAGAACACCAGACAACTGCACCATACACTCCCCAACAAAACGGGGTAGCTGAAAGATGGCACAGAACTCTGGGCGACGCACTGCGTACCCTGCTGAGTGAGTCAGGCCTGTTGTTTGGGTTCTGGGAGGAAGCTGTCAAGTACATCACTTGGGTATGGAATCGCGTCCCACAGGGGCCGTTGCCACGCTCAGTCACACCATGGGAACGATGGTTCAAGGAAAAGGCGGATCTCCGTCCTGCCAGAGTGTGGGGCACAATGGCTTGTATCTGGTTTGCCGGACCACAGCGTGACCACAAGCTCAGTCCTCGAGGTCGTTGGTGCGTCTTTGTGGGCGTATCACACGCATCAAAGGCATGGCGTTTTTGGGACCCCGTGAGTCACAGTTTTCTCGAGAGTCGGGATGCCTCCTTTCTGGAGCACATGCCTTACAAACAATTCCGCACTCTGAGGCACGTCCCCAATCTTACCACCCCTGAATACTACCCACACTATGTGAGTGTCCCAGTGTTTCCGCCGCAGGATGTTCCAGCTCCCTCCCGCACAGCAGCACAGAAGAATGAGGAGGGCAACCCTGTGCCCAAGGAACTGCTAACACCCACTGATCTAGCAAGCACTGAGTCCAGTGCACCACAGTCGCCCCCTGGGTTGAGAACACAGACCTCTAGCAAAGGCTCAGAGAAGACTGCACCAGCACCGGAACCAGTGCGTCGCACCCTGCGGGACATCCCACGCGTAAATTACCGACAGTTTTATCACGTGGCTGGTCACAACCCTGTTGCAGGTGAGCAAGCTGAGCCGCTCACCCTGTCTGAGGCAAGGGGGCGCTCTGATGCAGCTGAATGGGAAAAGGCCATGGCTNCTGCTGCTGAAGGCCCTCTACGGGCTGAAGCAAGCACCAAGGTGCTGGAACAAAGAAATCAGCCGAACTTTAGAGATTGGGGGGTTCACTCAAAGTGTCTGTGATCCCTCTTGCTTTTTGCGCTGGGACAAAGGAGTCCCAGTTGTGCTGCTCGTCTATGTTGATGACTTGCTGATCCTGTCCCCATCTCTCTCTCTCATCACATGCACTAAATCACTACTTACTCAGCACTACAGCATGACAGATCTGGGAGAGGCAAGCAATTTCTTGGGAATGACCATTGTGAGGGACAGAACTGCACGCACACTCAAGCTGCACCAGGGACGGTTCTTAGTGCATCTCACTGCTCGCTTCCAGCACCTTGTGCAGCACCTTCCAACACAGCACTCACCGATGAGTCCTGATGTGTACTCTCATCTACTGGACGCACGCACCACTGACTACGGACCGGACTGCGATCCCACACTGTATCGACAGATCACAGGCAGCCTGTCATACCTCGCATCTACCACACGTCCCGACATCTCTTGCACTGTCAATGTGCTGGCCCAGTTCAGTCAACAGCCACGCAGTGCCCATCACAAAGCCCTGCTGAAACTGCTGCGCTATGTGTTGGACACGGGTGACTATGGTTTGGTCTTTGCACCCACAACCTGTCCACTGTTGGATGGCTTTTGTGACAGCGACTATGCGCGTGACCGTCAGGCCCGTAGTCGTGGTGGTTATGTGTTTCGCGTGTGGGGCACAGCTGTCTCGTGGAGGAGTGCAAAGCAGTCTTGTGTGGCACGCAGTGTTGCAGAGGCGGAATACATGGCATTGGGGGAAGCTGCATGTGAGGGCATCTGGCTGGCACGACTGCTTGAGGAACTGGGACTGTCTGTACATGCTGTACCATTGCACAATGATAGCTCCGCAGCACGCCGCATTGCAGCGAATGATGGTGTGTTGCATCCATGCACCAAACACATCAGCGTCGAACATCACTTTGTTCATGAAGCAGTTGACGCAGAGGCAATCCAAGTCCACCCCATCAGTGGTGATGCTCAGTTGGCAGACTTGCTCACCAAAGCACTTCCTTCCACCGCACTACAACTTCAACTTCGTCACCTTGGTTGCATACCCTCCGCACTCATGGCCAAGGGGGCGTGTTAATTCTCCTGTATATATGCACGGCTCTGCGGTGGCCATGAGTGTGCAGGGCATGCTGACTCAGAGAGCGGAGGCGACGCACAGTGAGCGCGCGCGCTGACTTCGAGCACACGTCACATTCCCTCTCCACAGCATTGCCCCAGCTCTACCTCTGCACCAAGGATTTTGCTAGACAAGATTCGGCTGCCCTAGATTAGACCTCCTTTCATGAGAGACATCCTGTTATGTTTGTGCTTGAACACCTAGTTCGGACCTCAAAGCTGAGGAGGGGCACACGTGTCACACCTAGGAAGTGTAGAAACTCGAAAACTGGCCTAGGACCAGTTACCAGGGTCACGCGCGGGGTTTTGCGCACAGGAAAAGGAAGGCCGACGAGCTTCGCTCGTCGGCCCGATGGGTGAGCTCGATTAGCGAGCCTCACCCCGTAGCCCTCTAACCTGCTCACACTTGGAACTTGAGTTAGTGCGACGGCCATCCATGGCTGCCTCTTTGCCCAACCCTAACTCCCTCCAACGTGCACCAAATTGAGTGAGACAAGTTGCATTAGATTCGTCTTGCTCTTCTGAAGTCCTGCAAAGGGGGTAAACCCTGTTGAAATAGTGTGCACCTTGTCCACTGCCTAGCTGGCTAGCTACACATACAGACAAGGCATGCACTGCTCTATGGAGTATGTCCCCTTGGTCTGTTCTGAGATGGGCCAGGAATGCACTGCCCATAATGGGTATGTCCCCTTTGGCTCATCATAGGAACCATACCTTTTTGGCTTGGTTGATTAGGCACCGGAGTCTCAAACCAGAGGTCGCGGGTTCAAACCCCGCGACGGTCGCAATTTTCTTTGTGGCCAAAACTGGGACAGGAAGCTTCTAGGAAGCTTACTAGAGCCTGCCTTGAGGATGACACTTGGCGGTCTAAGGACGCGCCAAGTAGGAATGTAGGATGAGGTTGGCTCCAGTGGAGCCACTACAAGCAGAAGCTTTAGCAAAGCTCTGCAAGTATAAAAGCCTGTACCTTGCATGCATCCATTTACATTTCTTGCCTTTGAGACTCCTCATAGAGTGTCCAACCAAAGGTAGACACTAAAGACCAACATGCGGACTTCGTGAGGTTGCAAACCAAACGAACCTAAAGTGTGGATCCCTCGTTCGAGGGTGATATGTTATCTTGGTTGCAATACCAAGAGCGGTTGGCGGCCTCCCATGTCGGGACCCGTTACCTCTAGACCGTTGCTATCCGGCGCATTGACAAACCCCTGACGCGGACTCAAAACGCCATTCTACGAACTCCGACGATGAATTCAGAGCAGGAGCTGGAGGCTTGACCCGTTACAGTGGTTCTCAGAGGCAGATGACCCCCGGGACCAAGAGTTCGACTAAAACGGCGGCTACGACATAGATAAAACACAGCCGGCAGCTACAAGCAGCATTAGAAAAGCCAGAAGGGACTACGACATCTATGCTTCACCGTTTGAAGCGCCGTAAAGCATGTTAGGAAGCTAGAGAAGAGCTCTATGTTTTGGGGCTCCTTCTCCACAGTCTCTTTGCCATCCCGGTGGGCAAGGGGAAGATTTTTGGGACGGGATAGGGAGTACCCACCCCCAAAACCACTTATTTTTCTCCTCTTCTCAAGGCTCCTTCCGCTCCTCTTCAACCCAAAATTGGAGCAGTGCCTTTCTCCAATACCAGAGACTCTAATGGCCTGAGAGAAAAAGAAAAAGGAGAAAAGCGCTACTTGGAGAATTTTTGGAGGCCGCCACATTGCCGAGGAGGACAAGAAAGGCGCCTCCAAGGGAGGACAAGGTGTGCCAAGAAGACGCAAGAAGAGACCAAGGAAGACCAGAAGACAAGAAGACAAGAAGACAAGAAGAAAAGTAGTCTTTTTCTTCTTGACTTTATACTTGCTTGTTTTCTTGCTCTTTGTCATAGTTTTGTGAGTGGTACTCACACTTCTTGTTATTCCCTTGTATTGTTGTTTTCTGTTTTCCTTGATTCTAGTTGCTTCCAAGTGCCATGAGTCACGGCTTAGGAGGACTAGTTTCAAAACCCACGACCTTGTGCCAACGTGGCAGCCTAGGAACATAAAAATATAAATTATAATTGCCTCACCGATCGTGAGAGCAAGGGGTTTGTGGGAGGCGATTCCTCCTTGATTCTGTGGAGTGATCCTCACAACGGTCTTCACGTGCTACTTGCACGGGCGACGAGATGGCAAGTGCCGGACCGTCCAAGACCAACAAGGGCAAGGTGGTGACGGCCTCACCACAAGCTGTCGACGGACTCCAAATTTTGGGAGGCGCCGTCGTGAGCACGGTTGCTAACCCCTAAGGCAACCGTACCGCCAAAGGCAACCGTACTGCTGAAGACAACCGGCGCCAACCTCGGCGATACCGGAAAGCGTGCGAAGGCCAAAACTCTGCTCGACGAGCACGTCGACGCGCACGTGGGCGACCCCCACGCAACGGACGACCCGATGGAGGAGGATCTCCTAGAGGGGGACCCCGACAGAGAGCACGACGTCGATGATGGCGAAGGCGACAAGGATCGCGACCATCGTCATCGTTGTGTGGCGAACTTGAGCCGATTGCTTGAGAAAGATAAGGCACCCGCAACATCGCCTGAAGCTGCTGATGGCAGCGAGACTGCCAAGAGCACCAAGGGCGCTGAAAGCAGCCACATGGGAAGGTCCCGCGAGAACGAGCCGGACGACATTGCCGCAAAGGCAATTCGCGATGACTGTCGTAGGCTCGTAGAGTTTGCTGCTGAGGCAGCAAGCTGACTCAAGATCACCACCGACGATGGACATATGGCACCACTCGGAGAAATGGGGGCGGACCCCTCTTCCTACGATGTGGCCGCAATGGGGCAGGGCAGCGCCCACTCGAGCGTCGTCGCTGAGGACAATCTCCTCCAAAAGGTGGGACTCCTTGGAGGTGTGTACGCGAACCGTACCCTCCTGCAATGGGTGAGGGTACATGAGCAACATGTGGCACTGGAGGCTATCGCCGATGCTCTGATGACATATGAGTTCAGGTTCGCGTTCGCCAACTTGCTGGCCCACGTCGGGCAGAGCATTTTGGACCTCGACCGTGATCGCCAGCAGTAGCGCCTGGCCACCCATGAGGCAAACCGCCTATGCAACGTCCTCGAGAAGGGGTTGTAGAGCGTGATCCAGGTGCAAATGTAGCAGCAAGCGCAATGTGCTTCAGCTGTGGATGCCACAGCCGGTGGCAGCGATGACTTGCCTACCTCGACAACTTCGGGGTCGGTCATGAACACGTCCTTCCTCCATTGTGTGGAGATCTTTCGGAAGGGCGTGAAGCTGACCAACTGGCTAAATCATATGGAGCACGTTCTAAGTGTCCACAAGGCTCCACTCAGTCAGTGGGGTGACCTTGCCACGACGCAGCTTGAAGACAAACTCTTCAAGTATGTGGTCAAGGAGTGGACTGCGCAGCAGCCGCACCTCGAGTGGCAACCCATGCCGTGGGAGGCCTTCTGCGCAATCATGCGTAAGAAGTGTACCCAATGTGAGGAGGCGCAACGTGCCTTCCACAAGATCAAGGACTTCAGGCAGCAGGGCAGCTTGCTCGAATCCAACTTGAGCGAGTTCGTTGCACTTGTGGATGAAGCCGAAAGCTTTATCGAGGGCGATGGGACTCGGACCTTCAAGTACCCGGAGTGCATGCTGCTGGAGTACTTGCATGATGGTCTCGCCAGCGAGAAGCTGAAGAGACCACCACGATAGCCACCGGCCAAGCTTGGACAAGTTGGAGGGCGTTGCGCGACTACATGAGCGAAGTGTATTCGGCGAACCCAAAGCACTACTCTAATGCACGGCCAAATGCACGTGCACAGTAAGGCCGTGACATGCGCATGGACGGTGCAAGGGCTGGTGGGTCAGCTGGACAACAAGGTGGGGCCAAGGACAAGTAGCCTGCAAGCCCTCCAACCAAGAAGGCTGGTGGATACAAGGGTCCCAACAACAATCGCAGCCGCGAGAATGACAAGCTGCAGGCGGTGCGTGAGCGTCACAACGCATCCTTCAGCGAAGGGCTCTGCCACAACTGCATGCAGCCGGGCCACTTTAAGGCTCAGTGCCCTCAGGCTGTTGGTGCTGGAAAAGAGGCCGCGATGTTTGCTGCAGCAGCAACACCTCGTGGGGATGGTGCAGCATGAGGCTGCGGACGGGGCCGTGGGCAGGGTCGCGGTTGCGGCAATGGGCCCGGCCATGGTAACGGACAAGGCCGTGGGTCGGGTTTTCCTCACTCCTGAGTGACGTTACTGGGGACCACTCAGGGATTAAACTGGATCACGAGTGTGGGTTCATGTTTTCAAATGAGGATGTTAAACAATTTGAGTTTTTGACGAGTTCAAATTTCTCCGTTGTTTTCTCTCCTCTTGTTGAACCGCATTTTACACTTGCTCACCGTCATTGTCCACTAAACCTTGCATCTCTGGACAAAATGCATGATCGTACATGTTTAGTGGTGGTGACACCGACCACTGTGGAAGAGTTGTGTGACACAATGATTGAAGCAAACGCCCTCAAAGCAATGAGCTCAATCACGTTTGCGGTACCTATAGTCAACGATTTCGACCCAGACAAATTTAAAGAGTGAAAGGTGCTAGCCGAATTCACACGTGCCCACAAGATGTGGACTTGAGTGGGTGAAACGTGGGAGTTGCAACGCCCGTTATAGAGATTCCGTGTTTATCACAAACTCGGCTTGCTGTTGTCGAACTTGTTCACTCGGAAGAGTGGAGGTAACGTGACGATGTAGTTCAAAGGACACCTAGTTGGTGCTCCCGTGAACGTACTGGCTGATACTAAAGGAGACGACTCCTTTGTTAGTCCTAGCTTTACCCGACAGGTGGGCCTAAAGTACGAGCCATTGGATGGCGCAGCTTTCGTCGGTGACAACCGTACAGTACCTGTGATCGGTACCTATAAGGCAAAAATCTGCATTCAAGGTTACACACAGAGTGTCACGTTGAAGGTACTCAACCTTCTTAACCTGTTTGACGTGGTGCTAGGCGATCCCTCGCTCCGCAAAAAATAATGTCTGATGTGCTTTGAATCAAGGCGCTTGATACTCCAAAAGGGAAAGCGTCGCTTTACGCTGATTCCCAGTACAGAATTGTCACCAACTCGACTCAAAGTCCATGCCAGCTTGTCTGCGATGCAGGTCAAGAGACATATTTGACAAGGTTGTCGATACTTCTTGGCTCAACTGTAGAAAATGGAGGACGACATGAAGGAAGACACAGCACACGAGATAAAATCCCTATTGGCGGAGTTCTCGGAGGTATTCCAAAACCCACCGGCTGGGCTTTCACCAGAAAGACAGATGGGCCACACGATTCCACTGCAACCAGAGGCAACTTCTCCGTTCAGACCCATGTATCGCCTTAGTCCAGCAGAAAGGCGAGAGGCCGAACACCAAATCAAAGAGTACCTTGCAAAAGGGTGGATCGAGCCCAGTAGCTCACCGCACGGTGCGCCGATCCTTTTTGTGAACAAAAAGGACACTGGTTTACGCATGTGCGTGGATTACCGGGCGTTGAACAAGCTAACGGTGAATAATCGATTCCCCCTACCGCGGATTGAGGACCTTTTTGACCAACTCCAAGGCACAAAAGTATTTTTGTCCTTGGATTTGTCTCAAGGGTACCATCAAATCTACATTACGGAAGATGATGTGCCCAAAACAGCATTTCAAAAGCACATGGGACACTATCAGTTCCGAGTGTTATGCTTCGGGCTTACAAATTCCCCGGCAACCCTCCAAGGAGAAATGAACCAAACTTTCGCCAAGCAACTCGGACAGTTTGTCTTCGTTTACCCGGACAACATCTTGGTTTTCTCCAAATCAATGGAAGAGCACATAGAACATCTACGCGAAGTTCTTGTAATCCTTTGGGAACAGAAGTTCTATGCGAAGGTGAGCAAGAGCAAGTTTGCAGAAGATGAGCTTGAATACCTTGGACACATCGTCCACAAGGACGGCATCCGTGTCGACCTACGAAAGGTCCAAGTTGTTGTGGACTGGCCACACCTAAATTTTTTTGGGCAGATTCGGTCTTTCCTCGGCCTTGCAAACTACTTTTGACAGTTTATGCAAGGGTATTTGACCTTGGTAGCACCACTAACCAGGCTCACGCAAAAAGACGTGCGTTGGGAATGAACATCTGATTGTGAAAACGATTTTTTCTCAAAGTCAAAGATATTATATCCACGTTGCCCATCCTAGCTTCTCCGTATCCATCGCAACCATGGGAGGTTCAATGTGATACGTCGGTAGGACTTGGAGCCGTCCTCATGTAGAACGGTCACCTAGTTGCGTTCAAGAACTGAAAGCTCATCCCCGCGGAAACGCGGTACACTACTGGGGATCAACGGCTCCTTGCGGTAGTACATGCTTTCAGTATGTAGCGTTGCTACCTCTAGGGTGCTGAAGGGGGTGTGATGGCCGTGACCGACCATAATCCATTGGTGTTTTTCCAAACGTAACCGAACCTGTCAAGACGATAGGCGCGTTGCAGCGAATACCTGAGCCTATTCTCGTTCACATGGGAATATCAACCAGGACACATCAATGTGGCCAATCCACTAAGCCGACAGCCAGTGGAAGTTAAAGCAACCACCGAGTTCGATGGGTGTTTTTATGGCCATCGTAACAACAACAGTACAATCAAGATATCCCCCTGCACCTCTGTGGAAACCACCACGAGCGATTATCCATTACAACGGTTTTGTAAACAGGATCCGGATGGGATACTGTGTGGATTCTTGGTTTCAAGACTCTTAAAATCTGGACAAGTTCGGCTTGGTGGAGGCCGAACATAATTCATAATTAATGCTCCAGAGTGCATGAATCGCACTATGGAGCAGAGTGCGATGTGCGTGGACCCTGCCATGCATGATTGGGACGAATTCCTAGCACTAGCGGAGTTTGCTATGAACAACTCGGTGAATGAGTCGACACAGTTCACACCGTTCGTGCTAAATAGTGGTCGGCATCCAGTGGTACCCTCTTCATTAGTGAAGAGTGGGAGTACAGAAGGGCAGGTTCCTTCTGCTCAAGCCTTTGCCAAACGCATCGACTCCTTGTTACAGGAGGCGAAGGGTCACCTTCAAGCAGCACGGCAGCGACAAAAGGCATATGCCGACAAAGGTCGCCGGGAGGTCTCGTTTGACATCGGTAAAAACGTGTTGCTTAGCACTAAAAACCTTCGGCATAAGTCGCCAGGGGCAAGAAAACGTATACCAAAGTTGATTGGGCCGTTTCCCATTGTGGCACGCATCGGGCCATTGGCATACCGATCGCTTCTTCCGCCGAGTATGAAGATACATGACGTGTTTCATGAGAGCCTGCTGACTCCATGCACGACAGACGGAACCGTTCAGCCACTACCAGCAGTCCTTGCTCCCGACGGCCAATACGAGATCCTTCGCCTACTCCAGCACCAAGAGCGTACTCTATGGTCGCGCGTTGTTAGAGATTACCTCGTTCATTGCACCGGTTGTGGACCCAAACATAATTCATGGGAGCCCGAATCTCGGTTGCCCACAAAGGTGGTAAACGAGTACTGGAGCGAGCTTGCAGCTCGCACCGCTCGATGCGTGGTAGGAGGTACCACATGAACGCTGAAAAAGTGCACAAAATTCCCACAGGGAAACATTCATGGACAATGACCATAGGAGGTTGGGGACGTCCAACATAGTTGTCGCGGGGACGCTCCAGCCTAAAGGGGGAAGGCCACTAGCCGTGCTGACCTACAAGTTGCAGCTTAGGTCCAAGTACCATGCACGTGTTCATGTCTAGCTGGTGATTGAAATTATGAATTTTCTTTCACAATGTTGATGACTCGCTAACTGAAAGTCCCGCTTGTTGTTCATGAACCGAGACGGTTCATAATAAATGGGGAGGAATGTAGCGGGAGGGCCGGTTTGGCCCTCCCTCCTCGCTGAAGCGAGGGGTGGTTGTGCACCACCCCTTGCGTCAGCGAGGGCTGGCCGGCGGCCAGCATTTTGCTGGCCGCCGGCCAGCTCGGTGCCGGCCGGCTGGACGGTCGGGGGGCTGTCAAGCGACCGGCTGGCCACCGGCCGTCCAGCCGCCAGCCGCCGATCACGGCCTCAGCCCTATCGGCGGCTGAGGGCCCATGAGGGCCTCGAGGGCGAGGCCTCGTGGCCTTGTGCCCTTGCCCCCGCTTGCCCTCCTTGCAAGCGAGCGAGCAAGGATGAGGGACGAGAGACGAGAGGATCTGGCACGAGATCGCCAGCGTGCCTCGCACGCGCAATTTTGCGCCAGAACGTCAAAAAGTATAACGTAGTTGGTTTGCGATGAACTTGGACATAAAATATACAAAATATCTCGTGCAAACACACAAGTTTGAGGTAAAAACCCCCGGTTTGGGTCCGAAAACCAGGGGTGAGGTTAAAAATAGAAATGGACCTCCGGAGACTCAAAATATTGGAGTCTCCCTGATCTGGGTTGTTGATGACAATTACCCCTCAGTCTTGCGAAGGGGGTACACCCCTGACGCGGACCGAGAACGCCATTCTGCAAACTCCAACGACAACTTCAGAGCAGGAGCTGGAGACTCGATCCGTTACATCTAGAGATCAAGACCCCACTCATTAGAAAATCATCTGGTTGAATTGATTAACCACTGTAATGTTTGATGCTTTTAGCAAGAGATACACGACCTTCATAAAAGTTGATGTTCATCCTTAACAAACATATATTCCTTCACAAAAAAATATTCATTTCATTTTTTCACCTTCCACTTATTGATCCTTCACTTTTCAACATGGCATTGATCCAACTCGGCTTCTTATAAATCAATCACAATAGGTCTTCTAATTAGATCTTTACATAATACAAACTCCTCACCCTCCATTTGCTTGAGTCGTTGAACTTCATTGACTAGTACCACTTCTTTTACATGGTTTGTTCAGGTCTTAAACTAGGTCGGCTAGAATTTCCTTTTGGTTTGGGCTTCTCTACGGCTTCAGGCCGATAACATTTTGTGTTGTGAAGAATCCTCTTCATACACTTTCATGCCACCCCCCTGACTTCTCATCCATGCATGTGACAGCATTTCACTTCCCCTCTCATCCATGTTTAGACACAGCGCCATCTTTTTTCCAACCTTGGCTCCATGCATGTCGATGCCTCCCCCATCTCTCTCTTGCGTGCACGCATTGACAGTATCACCTCCTAAAGCATGCATTGGTACGCGGTACCTGCTTTGCCCCTATCTTCTAGGATCAGCCCTCCTCCCACCTTCCCTCCCTTCCTCCTACCCCTTCCCTTCTCCCTCATTCTTTTCCTCCCCCTCCATCTCTCCCTTAGTCTTGTCCTCTCACCCTCCCTCTCTAGATTCCTCTTTTCCCTCCCTTCTCCCCCACTTCCGACCCCCCTTTATCTCCCTCTCCATCATTGACCCTCCTCCTCCACGCTCCAGCCTTCCCTCTCTCTTTCTCCCTCAGTCCTATCTTTTCCCCTCCCTCATGCCCTCTTTGCCTCCCTGTTATCCCTTGCTCCCATCATCCCCTCTCCCTTTGTCCTGTGATCCATATCCCTGCTCTTCCTCTCTCCCTCATTCTCAATTGCCCCCTACCTCCATCTTAATCCCCTCCATCCCTCTCCATCCTCCCCGTTGACCCTTATCTCTCATCTACCACCACTCATCTGCCCCTTTCCCCTTCCTCCACCTTCCCCTGTGTTCTTCGCCTGTTTTTCCATCCTCCTCTACCCCTTCCTTACTACTACAATCATTTTACCTCCTCTCTTGGCTCCCTTTTTGCACCCCTTCCACCCTCCTTTCCTCCCCTTCATCCACCCATCCCGCCTTCCCTCCTTCATTCCCAATTCCTGTCAAATCTATCCCCCTCCCCTCCATACATCCCTCCCTATCTCCCGCATGCTAGACAAACCACCTCCTTCTACCCCTCACACTCCTACCGGCATACACCCTTCCCTCTACCTTTCTTCCCCCCCCCCCCTCTCTCACTCTCACCCCTCCATCTCTCTCTTTCTCTCTCTATCCCTCTCTCTCTCTCTACCTCTATCTCTCTCTCTCTCTCTCTCTCTC
>SZWC01006224.1:102638-117872 GCA_023375785.1 Penium margaritaceum
CGGCCCCTCCCCTCCCTCTACCTCCAGTCCTATCCTCTCCCCTCCACCACCTCTATTTTTCTCTCTTCTATCCCATGCTTCCTCCTTCCTTCCCTCCCTCCTTCTTCTCCTCTTACCTCCCTCCCTCCCTCTCCCACCCTTCCTCCCTCTCTAACTCCCTCCATCCCTAAATCCCTCCCTCCCTTATTCACCTCCATCCTTCCTATCTTCTCTCTCTCTTGCTGATTGTTTCCCTATTTCTCTCTCTTCCTCTTTCCCTAGTACCCTCCTCCTTTCTCCCTACACTTGGCTCTCTGTATCCTCCTCCCTCCCCTCTTTCCTCCTTTCTCTCCTCCCTCCTTCCTTTCTTCTTTCCTTCCTAACTCACTCCTATGCCTCCTCCATTCATCCCTTCCTCTATTTCCCCTCCCTCCCTCTCTCTCTCTCTCTCTATCTCTCTCATTCTAGTCCTTCCTCCTCCCTCCTTTCTTGGAACCCACCCACCCTCCTCTCTCTCCATCTTGCTCCCGCTCCCCCTCCCTCTCTCCATAAATCCCATCCCCATCCTCCCTCTCTCCCTTACTCTTGTTTTCCCTCCTTCCCTCTCTATCTATTCCCCTCCTTCCCTCCCTCTTGTATCACTCCCTTCCTTCCTCCATCCCTCCTTGTTTCCTTTCACTTCATATCCCCCTATCCCTCTCTTCCTTTCTCAAACGTTTTCTTTCTCTCTCTAACACACACTCTTTCTCTTTCGCTTCCTCGAGACCTCCCTTCTCTCAATTCCTTCGTTCTCACCATCATCCTCATCATCCTCATCGTCATCACCAATGTCATTGCCATCACCTCCCACCATCACCTTCCATCATCCTCGCAGCCATCATCTTCCATCATCACCATCGCCATTTGAACTGCCAACGCCATCATCATCATCATCATCATCATCATCATCATCACCATCATCATCATCATCATCATCATCATCATCGCCGTCATCATCATCATCATCATCATCATCATCATCATCATCATCATCAGCATCATCATCACCTTCGTCGTCATTGCCCCTCTTACTCTCATTCCCTCCAGCTGTTAGTCCTCCTCCACTCCCTAACTCTCCCTGCCTCTCTCTCTCTCTCTCTCTCTCCCTCTCTCTCTCTCCTTCTCTCTCTCCTCCTTTCAAAATGGTTTACCATGTTTTCACCTCGTCCCTTAGTCCTCCCTCCACCTTCAATGCCTTAGCATCATCATCTTCATTACCCTCCTCCTTGACATTGTTGTTACTATCGCCTATACACTCTCCTACACCAACCTTCTCTCCTCTTCCTCTCCATCTGACCATCTCATCCTTCAAATCCATGAGGGTCTCTTTGAATGTAATGTGGAAGCAAGACTCACTGATGTGTGGTAGCCATAGTGCATGTGTCATCTCCCCTCTCCTTTATTTCTCTTCCCATCCATCCCCCATCTCTTCATCTCCCTCCCTCTCTCTCTGTCTGCCACTCTTTCCCTTTCTCGGACTCTCTATTTCCTTCTCTCCCCCTTTTAATCTCTCAGTCCCACTCTAGCCTCTCTCTTCTTTCTTTTTTCACCCTTCCTCCCTTTCCATCCCTTGTTTCCTTCTTTCTCCTTGCTCTATCCTCCATTATCTATTCTCTTTATCCTCTGTGGATTTTCTTGCAACTTTTTCCCTCATGCTCTGTGTGCTTGGGAGGTGCTATTTTTGGCCTTTCCTTCTTACTCCCTCAAGCTAATTCATTATGCTGGGCCATCCCAATCATGGCCAACATATCCATCTCATCCTCTTTTGTGTCTCTCTCGCTTCTTCACAATGTCTCTCCTGTGTTGTTGTCTTGATCGCTCTCTCCTCCCGAGTCTTCCCACGTTTTCTACTCAAGTTGCTAGTCTTCATACTATTCATGCATCATAATTTTCCCTCCCATTGTTATGTATGTTAAATTTTATCATGAACGTCATCCATTTCACGTCTGCATCTTGCCGTGCATGCTCTCTTCCCCCTATTGCTATCAACCTTGTCCTTTCCTCTCTTGATGTTATCCCCCTTTTCTTATCCTTCACTATCCTCATTTTCACACACCCCTTTACTCTTCCCTTGTGTCTTGCCAACCACACTCTCCTCCCCTTCTCTCCTTTATCTCCCTCTCCTCTTAGCCCCTCCAACCCTCTAACCCTCTCCCTCAACTCCCTCCTCCATTCCTCGCTCCTCACCATCGACTATATCTTCCTCCATCCTACCGCTTTCCATTGTATCCCATCTCACTATCATCTCTATAGTGAAGCCCCTGTCCTTGCTCCCCTCCTTTGCCACAACCGTCCATCATCCCCTTACATTTATCTCTTCTCCAACCTACTCAGAGGACTCTCTAATATTTTCCTCCTCTCTATCACTGCTATCGTCACCTCACACCCTTCCTCTTGCCAATCATTTTCCATCTCCTACTCCCCCAACCCTGTCTTCTGAGATCCACAAATGGATCCTTTAGTTAAATCGTAATTCTTTTTTCTCCTCCCTGGCATCCATCCTTTTTCACCATGAGCCCTTTCCATGTTTTCCCCTATCCTAGACTCCTCCATGCCTCCTTCTCCCCTCACCTCCTCACCCTCATAAATAAATTCCCATCCCTCATCTTTGGTTCAAGCCTCAATGTATCCCATGTCTCCACCTTCCGTCCTAAATCTCTTCCAAGAGTCACCAATGCTTCCTTTGTATTCTATAATCCTAGCATCATTCACCTCCTATAAACACATCCTATCTTTACTTCATCTTGACCATCTACTCTTCTGTGGCTCGTAGCATTCCTTTTTATGACAAAGAAATATACCTTTTGTCAATGAAAGTATGTACTACATGTTGTAGTTCCTCTATGTCATAAAGGCTGAGCCCGTCCACACGTGGGAGCCGAGTCTCTGACTGTGCTTCTTCCTTCCATCATGGATGTTGATGTTACTATGATGAACATAGAAACAGTCATTACAAGCAATAATTATCAATTTACGTGAGCTGGTTGTAAAGGGGGGTGGGAGGACAATGCAGCATGTGGATTACCCCAATAATCATGTGGTGAAATCCAACCATAGTCACCTCTACTATTGGGTTATCATCAACGGTCTTGTACTGGTTGTGATATGAGGGCCAGACACCTCTGCATCTTCCCATGCCTGAAGCACGACCTTCCCATCATGAAAGTCTGCATCTCTTTCATTGTGGGTGGCGGATTCTTTAAGTCCTACAGTTGCCGCTCAATGGGAGGGCATCATCATGCTCTATTGGAGGTGGATGTCGCACATGAAGTCCGCCATCATGTGGGACACCTCCAAAAATGAACCTTGCCGGATTCCATGTGAGATCTCAACAATGTAGTGGCATTGGTGTGATGGGTTGGGATCCCTCACGCACGCAACTGATAACGCCAACACTTAAGTATGCAAATCTCACTCACGCACGTATTTACAACTTTATCATACATATCAATAGTGTCATTGAGCTCTAGTGGAGACTCCTGTCTGGAGGAGATGCAAGAAACCAACTACCGCCCTAGTGGTGTACTTATTTGGGCTATGTCTGGAATTTTTTCGGGAGTATCAAGTCACGGAGCTGTTGAAGTGCATTTTCCTATGTATTTTCATGTCTTCATGTCTACTCTTGATGTGAATGCATCTCATCCTGCATTCAACAAATGTCCTTGTTCGCTCTCAATTATGGACTCGTCGCCATTCACACGAAAGATGCTGAGGGGTCCGCTAGCTCCTTTCCCTTGTCACAGCCCGTGTTGCACCGTATGCGCAACATTGTATGTATTAAGTTATCAAAAGTTGCCAAAACGAAGAACGATCATCGCTTATGAAGGAGTGGGAACATTAACAAGAAATGAACCCGACAAAATATGGCTACAATAATGATGACATTAGCAGTCCCTCTTCACATGT
The DNA here is from genome assembly GCA_023375785.1 of Penium margaritaceum. NCBI lineage: Eukaryota > Viridiplantae > Streptophyta > Zygnematophyceae > Desmidiales > Peniaceae > Penium > Penium margaritaceum. Next base: position 106,563 of record SZWC01006224.1, read on the forward strand.
CAATAGGGGTTTGCTGGCACCAACAGATACACGGTCGATGTCACGAGAGTCGGAACCCTACTAAGCCTCTTTTAGAAGCTTTTCTTCCTACCATATTTTATCTCATGCGTGACTTCGTGCAATTTGAGGGGGAGGGAATGACCGCATTGAGCAGTCATAGTGGGTGTAGCTACATAGTGATATAGTTGCAATGGTTACCAAGTCTCACTTTGCTAAGGTGCAGAGCTGTTGTTGCATAATGTAGCCATGCAGTTGTGTAGTCACTGTGAATTCTCTAGGTGCGCTACTGAAGCCCCTGATACTACAACTTATGTTCATGCAATGCTACTGCTATCCAATAGTACTATTGCTTCAATGTTTCTATTGCTTGCTATTGTCAAGTACTACTGTTACTCCTTGCTACAGCTGCTCTGTGTTGTTGTTACTTCTTGCTGGTGCTAACTGTAGTTATCGGTGCCTGTCGCCATTGTGAATTGAACTCGCTACTGATACTGTCTGTAGCCATAGTTGATGCTAGATGTTGTTGATTCTATTGATCATTATTGATGTGGTAATTGTACCGAATCAGGTTGGAACTAGTAGTACCATCATCCACTAGACAAGTTCGTGTGGAGATGCCACTACCGATGTCGTCTCTACTGTCGTAGTCTGCTACAATGAGTTTCAAGAATGTCGCTATCGACGTGACTCTCACGGCTGTCTTTGGTGCTGCATCTCTGTTGCACAACATTGGAACAAGGATCTCGTTGCTTTGATACCATAAGAAAATTCCAAGAAGCTTTGTACCTTTGCTTTCTCTCACATGGCGATGCTGCCTAGACAGCTGATGTAACAGTAGGCAAGACTGGTGTAAGGACAAAAAAGCGTTTGGCATGGAGAGACAACCAAATTATTGTAAGCTTCAATAGCTTCAAAACACAAAGAGATATGGCAAAAGACAACTACGCAGCATAAACACCCACCGGGGTGCACAGCGGGGGACATACACAACAGCAAGTTTTTCGTTGAACTAGTCCAAAACCACAACTTTGGTCATTACTGTGAGCACAAGCATCCAAACACAAAACCGCATGAACCTGGAGATGCACATTCTCAATTCTGATACTACGACTGGTCACAAGCATAACTTTGGCATCAATCGATAGAAACACAATACAAAAACATGCAATTGGGGCCTAAGGCCAGTCAATTGAGAAAATCAGAAAAGGTTCAGAAGGTGCTAAAAGGCATATGAGGAGCCTTGGCAGTTGTCTTGCAGTAGCTATTGGATGGACTACCACATGACAACGCTCAGCCGCAAGTTGGCTCAGCATCAAGGATCATCACATGCATGGTCATGGACGAGTGGTCATTGTCAGTTGTGAAATGAGACACGGATGGCTCACACCACGTGTGGATATTCAAGTGATGAATGCCATGACCATAATCTTGTTGTGACCCATCTAAATGGCCCGTTGCACATGTTTCATGAATATTTAATAACATAATTGTTGCCCTTTTTGGCGACAAGATGAAACATTTGGCCAATAATTCCTCCTTTTGTCAATGACTAGGAGTCCTCACTTGATGTCTTCAATTCATCTATCATCATCTTTTTCCAATTTTTTCTCACAATATTGATGATTCCTTTGTTCATCTTCAACCAATCTCCTTCAAAGTTGTTAATTCCGTGATTATTCCACATTGTTCTACCTTGCATAGCAACAATGATCGCCACATCCATACTCTTTGCACGCATGAAAGCTTACATTTATCTTTTATCACCAGTACTTTAACAGTATGTATGGCCAAACTCATCTCTCTTTGCATCAAAATGTGTGAAAAACCCTAAGGTTCTTAGGAAAAATTGATTGTTGCAACCATGGATCAAAAGATCCCTTCTTCTGCGTTGAATTTTCCTTCACACTCACTCTTAAGTGAAATCATTCCAACCTTTAGCCTCTCCTTTCCTGACGATCCCCAAAAGGGGCTGGGTTCAATTCCTTGTTTTGCTAAGGTGTGGAGGTAGTTCTCCTACCTCAGCCAGTTACGACCTGGGCCGAAGGCCAAAGGATAAAACTACGGGGAGCGCCTTGTCTGACCAAACCTTTGATTTGGAGTCAAGACCAAGTATTTTTTTTGGTCCTTGATGTTGTATCAGATCCTCCACAAGAGGAAACAACAATGGTTGAAACACCACCTTCTTGAATGCCTCTTTGCCACCACTTGATGACCATGGTGGCTACCACTTGCCACAAAATATGACTGAGGCAAATAGCCACAAATCAGGTGTTCAGCACAGCGAAACAGATTATAGCTATGAATTACACAAGCCCAATGACCGTACATTCATTGAAGAAAAAGTTTGATGTTGACAAACTAGAGTCGATCCAAACAGAAAGAATCATTGGCAATGGACCAGATTGGTTTGGAAGAACCTATGCACCAAAGCAAAGTGGTTTTCATCATCCCGAATCTGACACACATTTCCTTCTTCCACGTCAATTCTTCACCAACATGTCTTGATTTTATGGGTTGTGATGTGGAACATGTTGGATGAAGACGAAGTTGGCGAGAAGGATCCCCAAGCATAATTAACCTCCTAGGGTTCTACAACGATTAACCACACACTTGAATTGGCCATCGATTGATGTATCGGACTGGTAGTTAGATGGGTAGCGGTTCACGAAAGCAATGAGCTTCAATCGTGACGCAAACAATGTATGAAAGTGTGTTATTGACATTGGGGGGGACATACATCGTTGAAACAACCACTTGCCAATGTTGCGATTTTCTCTAGTTGCTTCTTCTAACTGTGGAGCACATATACTCCAACTTGGATACATTTGCCCCAAAAAAATCATCTCCTTTGTCGTAACTTACGTGGAATTCAAATCGCCCAACACCTCAGGAAATCTCTCATCCTCTGTGCCAACGATGAAACATGAGTCCTCTCCTCCAAACTACCTCATGATGCCTCAAACCAGTAGTGTGCAACACTCATATTCGCAATAACTACCCAAAAACTCATCTTATGCGTGTTCGAGCCCACACTCCACAATCACAACAATCACCTTGTACACTTCCGTCCAACCCAACAAAAATCATAGGACATATGTTCTCCACAGGCCTTAGCCCAGATGTAACGTGGAATGTTATTCTTTGACGACTTTAGGCATCAACACTCTTCTAGCAGACATTGAAAGCCCCATTACGAACCAAAGTCATCGCAATAAATGCCTACCTTGGTCAAAGAAACTCCTTTTTACAACCACATCTTTCCCCTGCCGCAATAGCATCTTCAACACGTGTTCCCTCCTGCTCAGGTTTCTATCCTCAAACAATGGGCACACAGGTTGTAGAAAATTTCGCCGTTTCCATTTGATTGCTAAAACAGCCAGGCTTACCTCAAAGGGCAGCCTGGGTGCCAGATGGGGAACTATTGTCACTGTGGCTCATGCTTTCAAATGGATTTAATCATTCCTCCAACCCGGAAATGCACAATGTAAAAACACATTGATCTTCTCAGATAAATTCTCCAAGCACAAACACAGTTTTTCCCCTCACCCATCAATATGACGACTTATCAATCCCACCTAGAGTGGGAAAGCGCTTTCAAATACTTCCTCCTTCCAAACAGGCTAAGGACAAGTTGAAAACCATTGAGGAGGACTTTGTTAACGCACTTCACACCAAACACATCCTCTTGAAAAGATAATGTCGTTTCTTGTTGAGCTCTAGATTCAACCTGTGATGGAAACACCATGGAATTTACACTTCTCTATAATACAACCTCTCTGGAGGCCGAGTTCTGTTATGAACCAGACATACACAAGTCCCTAGTCTTCTCAAATGGGCATTTCTGTTGCCACGCAAACAGCCCACTGCATCGCGAGGACTGTGATATTCACTCCGACGGCCGAGGGAAAACTGGCCAAGTGCCCCGCCCTCAGTGGATATTCTCGTACCTTCTGACAGCTTCGACCACTCTCGCCAACCTACGAACAGAACTGTCACTACCTTTTGGTCCATTTCGCGACACATCAAGATGAATCCAGATTTATAAAGATGCATCCCGCATCTTCACCGTCAATTCTTGAAGACCTCCAACTTCTTGGCGGACCTTCTCAAATCCGACCACTCTCGACGCGACTCTGTAATCATCGCTCAACAATCGACCAACGACCCCGACTATGCTTCATTCGTCACTCGACACTTGTGTATATATGTTCGACCATTTTGACACTTGTCATCGAAGTAAACTTACCGCTAATTAGAAATTGCTGAAGTGTCCCAAATTTTAGGTCGTGTTTTGCCTCGCAACTTCTACCTATTAACCATCCATACTCCGTTTTGCGTAACACTTGGAATCAGAGCGGAGCTGTGCTGGTGAGGCATTTGACTACATAACCCATACAGAGGACTACCTCGCACAAGTCTTCAGCGGACCTTGCACAAGTCTTCAGCGCATCTCGGACGTCAAGACTTTGCAGACTTCGTGACTACGTCATGAGGCGGGCGAGCGCAACCGACGACCAGCAACAGGTCTTTAGCAACGACTTCGGCGATGGAGGAGCAGACTGTGCCAATGCATGTGAACCCTGAAGCGACAGTGAATGCTGGCGTGGTAGGCTTTGCGACAACTGGAACAACTCATAGTGCTTCGATGACCAATCCGTTCACGGACCCGACGGTGATGAACCAGTTGTCCCTACGAACATCCTCGACGATGACACTAAGGACGACAGGTGGCACTGGAAGACAAGCATGAATCAACGAGGAACTGGCAAAAAAATCTCTACACTCGAGGGAATCAACAACCACCTGCTCCAACAACTCAACGTCGCGATGGAGGCTCTTCACAACGCAAGCACGCGTGAAGCAATGCTCATGGAGAGGTCTTCCCGACTATCGAGCAAATCGAAAATTCGTCCGGCTCCACTAAAACCGTTCCATCCTACAAAGTCAAAAGGACCAATGGTTTGGATGTGGCTGATGAGTTTGGAGGTGTACTTCATCATTGCTGGGGTCAACGACAATCAAACGAAAACTGACTTCGCGGCCGCGCTTTTGCGTGGCACGGTGTTAAGTTGGTGGTCTGATCTAAAGACCATCCAACATCAGCAGGAGACCGGCGGAGCATCATCAACGGCTCACGGCGCCCATCTCACATCACCGACCGTATGCATTCTATCCTTGGAGTAGATCAACCCACAGTGGCAAGACGCGCTGACGCCACCAACCGACTGGAATGAATTATCGCTCGCGATGCTTGCACGCTTTGGACAACTAAACAAAAAATCTGGCATATTGTTCTAGCTCCAACGTCTACCTCAGCAGTCCTGCATGGGGGAGTACACACGGAGATTCCGTGAGATTATCACCGTAGCAGACATCGCCCCCAATAAACTTTGTTTTCACTATAAAAATGGCCTCAAGTGAGACATCCACTGAGAAATCGTTTTTTTAGCATCCAGAACGACTTGCCGCGAATGATTCCAGCAGTAGAAAGGATTGACAGCGCCGACTACAACGCTCGGATCCAGGAATCCTACGGCTGGCGACCTCCTAACCACATATATCATGGAAATGGAACAAACCAGTCGGCGGACTCCTCGACTTTGATGGAAGTGGACCCCGTTGACAAGAGAGATACATGAACCCGCTATGACTACAGAAAAGTCGAGCACATCGCTCGCAATTGTCGGAGCAAGCAGCATGCCAAAAAGGGGGAAAGTCGCAGAAAAATGAGTCAGGAAACGACAAAGGACAGTAGTAAAAGGCGCAACTCTTGTCTCTAAGGAGCGATCTGCGCCAAACTATCGCCCATCTGAATGCCCCACAACGCCGCAAAGGGTTTGTGAGATCGCAAAGTTTGATGAGGGGTACGAGAACGACCAACCAACGATACTTCTAAAGGTTCAGCCTCGAGGATGCAGAAGTTGCAGAATGGTACCAACACTATTGGATGGAGGAGTTTCACACAAATTCGTTAGCAAGGACATGGCTTGCAAGCTGGGTTTGTAGACCAAACTAGGGGTGTTTGAAGGAAAAACCATTGACAAGAGACTACAGAGACTACGGAGACTACGGAGACTCCGAGAACCACTACGACTTTAAGTGGGGGATCTACGGGATGTAACGGTCTGGAGGTCTTGTCCAATGAGTGATTACAAAATCATCCTCGGGCGAGATTTCCTGTACCGCCAAAATCCGCAGGTCAAATGGAACAACGGCGACATCTACATAGAGATTGACGGTGCCAAACGACAACTTCCGCGTGCGGGACGGAAGTCGACAGCAGAAGCAGCAAAGTTGGAAGCAACAGAGGAAGCCACAGAAGCCAAAAAGCGACAACCGGTGCAGCCGATAATGCTCAACGTGGCCAAGCACTCCATACGATGACAAGCTTGTGCGTGGCTCATATATCTCGAGCCAAAAGGGGAAGCCGAAGTGGCAGTAGCTGACTCATCATCGGCCTCGTCAGCCTCATCAGCCTCAACGAAATTCGCGATGGTACCGGAAGAGCTCGCACCCCTCATCCAGGAATACACGAACGTCTTCCCTGACGAACTCCCGGAAACTTTACCTCCTCAGCGAGACATTGACCATCGCATCGAACTGAAGCCGGGCAGTAGACTTAATATCCGAGGGGCCTATCGGATGAGTAATCACGAGCTAATTGAGCTGAAAAAGCAGCTTGATGAGATGCTTGGTCAAGGGTTCATCCGCCCATCTACCTGACGTTGCAACAGTATCATTCGTGAAAAAGAAAAGCGGCAAGATGCGGATGTGTGTGGATTATCGGGCGTTGAACGATGCCACCATCAAGAACAGCTACCATCTCCCACGAGCTGATGAACTTTTTGACCAACTCCAAGGCCCGCATTTTCAGCATTATTGACTTATGCAGCGGATATCACCAGAAACTTGTGGCAGTGCCGACATTAAGAAGACAGTGTTTTGGACCTGCTACGGGCACTTCGAGTTCACGGTTATGTCGTTTGGACTAAGAAATGCCCCACTGACATTCATGGCAGCAATGAACAACATTCTTCTGTCGTACATCGACCATTTTGTCGTGGTGTACCTCGACGACATTCTGGTGTATAGACGCACCCCCCAGGAGCACGATGGACATCTTTGAAAAGTTCTAGAAGTTTTACAACGAGAGAAATCATTCAGAAAACTCTCAAAATGTGACTTCGGTCGCCGTTCGATCAAGTTTTTGGGTCACGTCATCAACGGTAGACAGATCACCATGGATCCAAGAAAAGGTGGCAGCAATCATCAATTGGCCGATGCCGACCAACGTTCAAGAAATTCAAGTTTTTCTTGGATTCTGTAATTAATACCGGAAATTTGTGCGGGACTACGTGCGAGTGTCAGCGCCTCTCTCCGACCTCACTCAAAAAGAAAATGAGTGGCGGTGGGGAGACAACGAATAAGAAGCATCCACCACTTTGCGGAACGCTCTGACCTCGGCGCTAGCCCTATGATTAGCCGATCCAACAACCGACTACATCATGGCTATGGATACATCAGACCAAGCCATTGGCGTGATTCTCTTGCAAGATTACGGCAACTGCAAAAAACCCATTGCCTACATGTCTTGAAAACTGCGAGAACCGGAACTCAACTATGTGGTTGACGAAAAAGAGATGCTGGCGGTCGTGCACGCATTCAAGACATGGCGATGCTACCTGGAGTGTTGCCGATGCATCATGCGCACCGACCATCACGCATTGAAAGACTTAAAAATGTAGCCGAATCTCAACTGACATCAATTCTGATGGATGCAATTCGTTGAGTCCGGGTTCGACTATGAAATCAAGTACCGGCCTGGCAAAACCAATGCAGCGGATGCACTCAGCCGCCGACCAGACTTAATGGTTGACGTGGCAATCCTACATCTTCAGCGAGACCCGTACCTCAAGCGATTTATTGCAAGAGGCTACGACCAGGATGGCGGATGTGATAGAACCAAATTCTGGATCGACGCACCATACTGGCAACGACGCTTCACTCGCCGAGTATTCTCCCCCCCCAACGATGAACTTCACCGTATGCTGCTCAAAGAATGCCACGAAACAGGTCCGGGAGGAAAATTTTGGAGAGGACAAGATGCAATGCAACGTGGCCAACTTCCGCAAGACCTATGACGCATGTCAGTGAAAAAAATCTCGTCATACGAGGCCACCTGGACTTCTGCAGCCGCTCCCTATTCCGATGGAACCATGGATAGACATCTCCATGGTCTTCATCACAGGATTACCAGTCACACCCAAGGTATATGACGCAATCCTCGTGGTTGTCGACAGGTTTTCCAAAATGTCCCACTTCATCCCAACAACGACCACCGTCACCGCCGAGGGAACAGCACAGTTGTTTCTAAAACACATGGTACTGCTACACGGCGTACCGAGAACCATCACACGGGATAGAGATGGTCGATCTACTAGCCATTTTTTACGCGAACTAATGACTTGCTATGGTAGCAGAATTCAAATTTTAACGGAGTTTCATCCTAAAACCGACGGTGAAACCGAGCGGACAACATAGACGCTCGAACAACTGCTCCAAACGCTACACAAACCGCATGGGACGGATTAGGCACAAAAACCCCCGACTGCCAAAATCGTATATAATCCGGCAGTTTCCACCGCAAGAGTTAAAGCTCCATTTGAAGTGGTGTATGGCAAACTTCCCGCCACACGAGCTGAACTACAAAGCCGCAGCAATATTCCCGCGGTTGACGTTCACCGCCGAGATTTCACCTGCATCTGGGAGGAAACACGACAAACTCTCGTGAAGACACAAGCAACGATGAAGCGAGTAGCTGACGGACATCGCAGCGACGACATCTTCACTGTTGGCAACAAATTCCTCCTCAGCTCGGCAAACATCAAGCTGTGCGGATCCGACTCTTCGAAGCTTTAACTCCGATGATTGGGACTGTTTGAGATCGAGCGCATGCAAACCCCTGTGGTTGCGCGACTCAAACTCCCCGACACTATACAAGTTCATCCGGTGTTCCATGTCAACAGACTGGAGCACTACCGAGACCCTGGAGAGAACTTCCTCGGCAGAGATGTCCCTCCTCCGCCTCCGGTTCAAGTGGACGAAGACACGGAGTACCTCATTGAGGACATCCTCGGCCATCGACAATGAGGCAAGACGACAATATATCTCGCCAAGTTGCATAGCTACGACGCCGCGGATAACTGCTGGGAACCGTATGACAATCTCCAAGACATTGATCATCTCTTCAATGGTTGCTATCGCCGTCTCCGGGCCATATCTGTACGCGCGCCAGGATGTCGCGGCTTAAAGGGGGGGGGAAGTGTTACGTACCAGACATACACTACTCCCTATTCTTCTTAAAAAGGCATTTTTGTTACTACGCAAACAGCCCATCGTGTCACGAGGATTGCGATAACAACTACAACGGGTGAGGGCAAAATGGCCAACTACCCCGCCCTAAGTGGATATTCTCGAACCTTTTGACAGCTTCGACCACTCTCACGAACCTATGAACAAAAATGTCACGACCCTTCGGTCGACTTTGAGACACATCGAGACGAATCCAGTTGTATAAAGATGCATCGCGTATCTTCACCGTCGATTCTCGAAGACCCTCGACATCTCGGCGGACCTTCTCGAATCCGACCACTCATGACGCGACTCTGTACGCGTTGCTGGACAATCGACCAACGACCCCGACTATGCTTCATTCGTAACTCGACACTTGTATGCACATATTCGACCATGTTGACACTTGTCATCAAAGTACACTTACAGCTCATGAGAAATTTCTCAAGTGTTACAAATTATAAATCTTATTTTGCCTCACAGCTTCTACCTGCTCACCATCCAAGCTTCGTTCGGCGTAACACCTGGCTTCTTTGGTGATGAGGTAGCCCCTACCCGTCAGGAGGTAAAAGAAGAACAAATCATCTGTCGCTTATGTTCAGCTTTCGCTACTGTTCATTATGGACTGGCAGAAATGGGCCACGTGGGCGAGTTACGAGACCTGCAGCAGGCTTTCCCTCAGGTTCGTGCATTTTTCGAGTTACGAGACCTGCGGAAGAAAACACCTCTCCGCCAGAGAGGTGTTTTCTTCCAATGGAAGTAAACCCTCAAGGGTGCACCAGAGCTTCCCTCACCTCTAAGGCACTCTAAGCCGTAACCAAAAACAGAAGAAAACTCAGGTTCGTGCGTTTTTGGTGCCGATACCAAAAAACTCAGGTTCGTGCGTTTTGAGTGCCGTCTTTGGGTTTTCGAGAATTTAGTGAGTATCCGTTGGCTAGCGCCATTCCACATCTCCTCTTTTCTGGAAGACCACGTCAGTCACCTTGTTGATGAGGGGGGGGGGGGGAGAGGGTGTACCCGCACGCGAACCTTCGCCCTCGCAGGTGGTCCCCCTCCCCCCCTGCCTCGTTTCTTACCCTGTCCCCCCCATCCAAGTCCTGAAGCCCCCGCGACGGGGGACTAGAGACATGCTGGACCACGTCAGCTACCCTCCTAAGGTCAGGGTCGGACATGCTTGCCGCAATGGGTTTTGTTTTTAAGGCGCGAGCACTGGCAATTGGTCAGTTCGAGACCCAAAACCTATAATCTTAAAACCATCAAATTGCCAGTTCTAGCGGTCCGAAAAAAGCCCATTGCGGAAAGCATGTCCGACCCCGGCCTAAGCTCGCTCCTGTCGTCCTACTGGGCCATCGAACGCACTCAGAAATCCTTCACGGAACTATCACGTGGATTTCCCGCTGCACGCCATTTCAGATCATTCCAGAACTAAGAATTGAATCGGGTGAGAGCGATGAGATTAGTTCGCGAAATTGCCTCATCAACGACCTTCCTTGCTCTTTCGAGCGCACGAGAACATTACTCGCAACCTGGCTGAGGTTAGCCTGAGTAACGGGTGGCAAGGAATCTCGCCTTCTCAGGCATTGGCTTGTCTTTCTCTCTTCAAGTTGTAGTACACTCGACACCACTACATGCACACTGAAAAATCCGTAGAGAGCTTTCCGCAGGAGCTTGAGCTTCGATAGAATGACATTTGGTAGACACACTGTCTACAACGTGCGATTTTTTCATGTGACACCATTCATTGAACTCCTAAAAAGATGATTTCCTGCATTGATATTCTGCTATATATGTATTTATATATATATATATATACATATATACATATATACATGTATATATATGTATTTATATATTCAGATGGAAAATACTTCCTTTCAAACTGGCTTGTTTATGTGCTCATGCCGGAGTGGTTATCGGGTAAGACTAGAAACCTTGTGGACTTTACCCATGCAGGTTCGA